>WNGS01113235.1:11963-23583 GCA_020271785.1 Procambarus virginalis
TCAGTGTTGCACAACCAGGTGGCGCTGCCACCCACAGGGAAGCAGCCAAATCCCGTAAGTATAGAGAACTTGATCACCACTACAATTTTGTCCCCATTGCTTCTGAGACACTCGGCGCCTGGGGTAAAAGTGCTACCAGTTTTTTGAAGGAACTGGGTTCTAGGCTCATTGAAACAACAAGGGACCCTAGAGCTGCCAGCTTTCTTTTCCAGCGCCTCAGCGTGGCGATACAGAGGGGAATGCGCACTGCATCCAGGGTTCCTGCCCGCCATCTGAGGAGCTGGAGGAACTCGACAACCTATGATAACCATCTTTGTAACCTATATGTAACTCCTTTTTTGTAACACAGTTCAAATAAAGCAAATATATATGTGTACATACAAAAGAATGGGGGTGGTAGGAGAAGAAAATATTAGTGTTCAGTGAGAAACCACAAGGTCTCCTCTGAATACGTTTTATTTTCTTCTCCGAGGCTATGGGTCCCCACATTGGCACCAGAGGTGGTACCCTCACATATATATAATATAATATATATATATATATATATATATATTATAATATATATTATATATATATATTATATACACAAACATAAATAAATGATTGTACTAAAGTGATAAATGCTTTATGTACTATATTTTGTGTAGTAAACATCTGTGTATATTCCAGAGTCGTGTGACCACATATAATTATGTAGTTATATTTCTGTACACCATGTGGAGGTTGATATATCTGCACAGTGTTGGTACTTGTGGGCTGACCCAGGTGTCAGTGAGCAGCCACTTTAGCTGGTCATCACTGGGTTGAAGATCTGGACACACGTGTTGTGTGTGCTCTCCTGGGTTTTGAATATATAATTATTTCTATTGGCTTCTTACCAGCTGTAAGAAGGTAGATTATTGTTGTGGATCAGTTGATCACAGTGTGATCACAAGTATATATTTATAACTATGTATTTGCCTAGTTGTATTCACGTAGTTGTGCTTGCGGGTTGAGCTCTGCTCTTTCGGCCTGCCTTTCAACTGTCACTCAATCAACTGTAACTAACTACTAACTAACTTCCCCTCCCGCTACAACACACACATTCCCAGGAAGCAGCCCGTAACAGTTATCTAACTCCCAGGAACCTATTGCTAGGCAACAGGGGCATCAGGGTGAAGTATGTTGACCAGACCACACACTAGAAAGTGAAGGGACGACGACGTTTCGGTCCATCTTGGACCATTCTCAAGTCACAATCGACTTGAGAATGGTCCAGAACGGACCGAAACGTCGTCGTCCCTTCACTTTCTAGTGTGTGATCTGGTCAACATACTCCAGCCACATTATTGTGACTCATTGCCTACATCAGGGTGAAAAACTCTGCCTATTTTATTTCTTGCCGGCACCAGGAATCGAACCCTGGTCCACAGGTTTACGTGTCCAGCGTGCTGTCCACTCAGCCAACGCCGCCCCACCTTTGTGGTGGGTGACTTATGTTGTTACTGGAACCATTTGAGAAAATTTTAATTTTTATGCTTGTGTTGGACATAGCCTCTGGTGAGGAATTTGTGGACTTGGACAAATTTTCTGGTTTGTGGACATAGCCGAAAAATCCTTGTTTATGGACTTAGTCAAATTCCTGGTTTGGGGACATAAGACTTCTGAGAAGCAATTCTGACTCTGCCACACTTCCATACATTGCAGCTCTAAACGTTTGGAAGACAAGTAATTGATTTTGCAATTTGTCAAGTCACTGAGGACTTATATTTACATAGTGTAATTGACTGTCACTTTTCTAGTCATTGCAGCCAAAATTACGAGGAGTCTAGATTTTGCCATTTGTCAGTCCAATTGGGACTTAGATTGTCTGAAGGCAGGAGAGAGGACTTTGACTTGTGATATTGATGTCCATACTGAGACTTTACCCCACTCTGGTATTGTAATGTCACTACCCACCATGTTCATAACTTAACAGCCAGTCTTAAGCTTACTACTGTACCGATGTCATTAGGCTATCTGTACTTGGTTGCATCTAGATGCTTGACTTGTGCCTGTGTAACATAATTGTCAGTCTTAAGTTTACTAGTGTACCACTGTTGTTAGGCAATTCTGGCCTAGCAACAGCTAGCTGCTTGACTTGTGCATAAACAATTGATTTACTAGTTGTGGATATGTGTATAGATTATGTTGTATATAGAGCAGTGTCATATATACAAGTTCATCCCAGTAAACTGGTGGATTTTACCTAAACTTTCACATTACCCTAGACATAACTTTTTGAAACCAGGTGGCTTTTTGATGATTGATGGAAAGTTCTATGCTATCAGAGATGCCGTGGGAAATCGTGACACGACAGTCACGTAGGAGGAAAACACTGAGGGCCTCCCAAGCTTCTGAAGGAGAAACATGAGAGGAAGCAAACCTCTGGAGAGACGAATCTGGGGAGCCCATAGGCACCGGGAAATGATCATTGAGGGAGCCCTACCCAACTAGAACCCATAAAGGGAAGAAGAAAACACAATACCATGCAAAAACAGACCCCCACATAGCGGGCATGAGAGTTCAAGTTGGGTCAAAAGGAGACAAAGAGCTCCAAACGAACTCCCCCAAGCCCCAAGAACCATTGACAAAGGACCCAACGGCAGAGCCCTCATCCACGCTCACCACCAAGAAAGACGAAGCAGAGCCCAAAGGCAAGAGGGGCCTCAAAAGAGGGAGTCCGCTGGAAAGATTCGGAAGCCTCGGCAGGAAAAAGTAGCTCAACTGCCTCCATGCCTGCATCTGAAGGAGCAACCTCCAGAGCTGCCCAAACCTCTTTCCAAGATAAACTCTGCCCCGAGTCCAAAACCCACAGACACTATGGAGCCGGAAACGGGGGAAGAAGGAGGGCGAACCACACCACCTGGGAAGGAAGAGGGGGTATGGTCAGAACCCTGGTCGAAGTGACCAACATTCCCAATACCGAGGCCCTAAACACCAAGTAGGGCAGATCAAAAGCATCCAACCGGGCACACAACCAGAAAATTGCAATATGACGAGGATGGCAAACTTTGGTCAATAAGACAAGACCTCTCAAAAGAGGACAGAGAAAAGCTGAAAATGAACCTCATTGAAGCGAAACGTCTAAATGGGGATAGAAATGAAGAAGAAAGGAATTCTTTTTCCTACAAAGTGTCAAGGACTGGAAAGCTTGTGAAATGGTACATAAAGACAAAGCAACAAAATCATTAAAGGAAGGGGGCATAAAGAACAAAGGGAAAGGGAACATATTCCTGAAAGTAGTATATACCAACATAGATGGAGTAAGATCGAAAAAATTGGAGTTGAAGGATATAATTCAGCTCAAGGTCCCAGATACTGTCGCATTAACAGAGATGAAACTTGAAGAAAATATATTAAATGAGGTCATATTCCCAAGGGGCTACTCAGTTTGGAGACATGACAGGAAAACTAGGAAGGGGGTGAGGAGTGGCTGTGCTGGTGAAAGAACACCTGATGGCAAGAGAATTAATATTTTAAAACCCTCGAGATATTGACATAATGGCATTGCAGCTCTGGAATCAAGATGATAAGCTGATAATTTTAAATGCCTACAGCCCACCAGCAAGCAACACATGGACAAAGGAAGAGCTTGATGACAAACGAGAGGTCCTCATAATGGTCATGAAAGATTATGGGAAGAGCTGACAAGATAAATCTCAATTGTTGGTACCGGGGGACTTCAACTTTAAGGCAACAGACAAGGAGGCCTACGAGGCAAGAACAGAGGACATTTGGACAGGCAGATTTGTAAACCTCATCTTGGAGACATTCATGTATCAACACGTCAAGCAGGCCACAAGAATGAGGGAAGGGGATGATCCGTCAGTACTGTATTCACCAGGAAAGAAGAAGAGGTATTTGACATCCAGTACCTTCCTTCCTTGGGAAAGAATGATCACATCCTCTTGGACATTAAATACGATATATGATATAATCTAGTAGAGAATTGGGACAGTGAAACAGTTGTTAAACTCGATTTCAAGAGAGGACGCTATGGGGAACTTAGAAATTGTTTTTCATGGGTATATTTGGACATTCTTGCTGCAAGGCAAGGAAGTAAATGAGATGTATGCCAAATTTTGCAAAATATACGATGAAGGCACACAAACATTCATACCAAAACAGACATGCAGACCTAGAAAACAGGGTTGGTTCAACAGAAATTGCGAGAGGAACTTTGAGAACAGTATAGCAGACAAATGTAAATCAGATCCAGGCCTTTTCTATAAATTCATTAAAAGCAAGCTGCAGGTAAAAGATAATATTCAGAGGTTGAAAATGGGGGACAGATAAACAGAAAATGAAAAGAAAATGTGTGAAACATTAATATAAAAATTTCCAAAGTGTGTTTGTACAAAATGAGATCTTCAGAGAACCAGACACAATAAGAATTCCAAAGAACAGCATAGAGCACACAGAAGTGTCTAGAGACGAAGTGAAACAAATGCTCCTGGAGCTAAGTAAGAACAGAGCAGTTGGCCCAGATGGAGTTTTACCATGGGTTCTGAGAGAATGTGCACCTGAGCTCAGCATTCCACTTCAGCTGATTTTTCAGACATTCCTGTGTACAGGAATTGTAGCAGATATGTGGAAAAAGGCTAACATGGACATAACATAGTTCCAATCTAAAAAATTGGCAGCAGGGAAGACCCATCAATTATAGACCTGTATCATTGACAAGTGCAATAGTCAAAACATTGGAAAAAATAATAAAAACTAAATGGGTAGAACACCTGGAGAGAAATGATATAATATCAAACAGACAGTATGGTTTTCGATCTGAAAGATCCTGTGTATCGAATTTACTCAGTTTCTATGATCGAGCCACAGAGATTTTACAAGAAAGAGATGGTTGGGTTGACTGCATCTATTTGGACCTAAAAATGGCTTCCGACAGAGTTTCACATAAGAGGTTGTTCTGGAAACTGGAAAATATTGGAGGGGTGACAGGTAAACTTCTAACATGGATGAAAAATTTTCTGACTGATAGAAAAATGAGGGCAGTGATCAGAGGCAATGTATCGGACTGGAGAAAAGTGGACAACTGGAGTACCACAGGGTTCAGTTCTTGCACCAGTGATGTTCATTGTCTACATAAATGATCTACCAGATGGTATACAGAATCATATGAAAATGTTTGCTGATGATAAGATAATTGGAAGGATAAGAAACTTAGATGATTGTCATGCCCTTCATGAAGACCTGGACAAAATAAATATATGGAGCACCACTTGGCAAATGGAATTTAATGTTAATAAATGCCATGTTATGGAATGTGGAATAGGAGAACATAGACCCCACACAACCTATAAATTATGTGAGAAATCTTCAAAGAATTCTGATAAAGAAAGATATATAAGGGTAGTTATAGATAGAAAACTATCACCTGAGAGCCACATAAAGAACATTGTGCGAGGAGCCTATGCTACGCTTTCTAATTTCAGAATTGCTTTTAAATACATGGATGGGAAAATACTAAAGAAATTGTTCATAACTTTTGTTAGGCCAAAGCTAGAATATGCAGTGGTTGTGTGGTGCCCATATCTTAAGAAGCACATCAACACACTGGAAAAAGTGCAAAGACATGCTACCCAGCGGCTCCCAGAACTGAAGGGCAAGAGCTACAAGGAGAGGTTAGAGGCATTAACCCTTCCACTGCTCAGGGGTCCTGAGGACATTTACACCCCCGTGCGCAAGAAAAAAAATTCAAAATTTTTTTTTCGTCTTCTAAACATGTTAATTTGTGTCCCCTGAGCACAGGTAAAATAAAAAAATCGTAGGCGACATATTTTGGGCGCAATTGACCGAGGAAGTCTGGCAAAAAGTGGGCATTGACAGAGCGGTCATCAGAGCCGGTCAGCGTCACCCGCGCTGACAGGTGGGAGTTGCCACAAAGATATTATCACTTAATATTTCTATGTCTCTGATTGATTTTTCTTAGTTTTTTGCAGTAAATATTCAATAGTGTGTATTGTAATATATTTATATAATAAAAGTGGTGAATAATCGCTATACTCAAAAGTATAGTGCGCATATTAGTGATTCAATTATTATGTTCATAAAAAACAATAAACAAATAGTTTTGCTGCTATTACACTCTATACAAAGTTATATATAAGCATCTGCATGTTTTGTTCAACATAACGAACCACTAAGTTGGTATTGAGAGTCAAAAAGCAACGAAGAGTTACCGCCACACACCAGCCAACCACTCGCTGCCACTCCCTCAACACACGCACTAAACTTTCTCCCCCAACAATACCATTTGTGGTGTTATTACACTATATACAGACGTTATATATAAGTATGTATATATTTTGTTCACCACAACTGTACAGCTAAGCTGATATACAGTATTAGTTCAGGCACCAAGAGTCGTCGCTATACACACAGTCAGCTGGCGGCTCCCTCACTCATTCAAGGTCACAAGCACTAAACTTTCTCCCCCAACAATACTGTTTGCAGTGTTATTACACTATATACACATATTATATATAAGTATCTACATGTTGTATGCACCATAACTGTACACCTAAGCTTGTAGTGTGCCCAAAGAGCATAGTGGCCACCCTCTAAACAGCTAGACAAATCATGCAGACGACGTCACCTCCGTCACCCAAATGGCTCCTCCCAGCATAAACCTTTTGCTGTTATTACACTAATACATACATTATATATAAGTATCTACATTTGTGTTCACCATAGAGAACCACTGAGCTGGTATGGTGAATGCAAACAATAACAGGTGGCCACGCAGTCAGTAAACGATGCTATCTCCCTCCGTCTCTCAGCATCACTCCTCCCACAGCGCTAATTATTACATCAATCCTGCTATTATCACAACCCTGGTTATTTATATCACAGTCAGGGGTCATCTGTAATATCATCGCTAAATAATAACCATTATACAGTATACTTATTTTGACATTTTTCGGCGATGCTGTGGTCACAAGCTGAACAGCAATGCTGTTCGCTCATGCTGCGTGCGCCAGCCTTGGTTGCTCCAACAGTACTGTGCCTCTCACACCTGAGAATATTGCCCACGATTTTTTTTTAAATGGCGTCTGTTTACAAGAGCCCTGAGGAATCTAATGTGAACCCCGTGTAGCCGCGAGCCATTTGAATCGGGCCTGGCACCCTTGGGCGTATATATACGCCATGCACACGGTGGGACATGTTACTCAGAGCGAATATATATGCCATGCGCAGTTTAAGGGTTAAATATGCCAAAACTAGAAGACAGAAGAAAAAGAGGGGATATGATCACTACTTACAAAATAGTAACAGGAATTGACAAAATTGATGGTTAAGATTTCCTGAGACCTGGAACTTCAAGAACAAGAGGTCATAGATTTAAACTAACTAAACAAAGATGCCGAAGAATACAAGAAAAATAACTTTCGCAAACTTTCGCAAATAGTGTGGTAGATGGTTGGAACAAGTTAAGTGAGAAGGTGGTGGAGGCCAAAACCGTCAGTAGTTTCAAAGCGTTATATGACAAAGAGTGCTGGGAAGATGGGACACCACGAGTGTAGCTCTCATCCTGTAACTACACTTAGGTAATTACACTTAGATAATTACAACCCAGCATGTTACAGCACAGAAGAATGCTTATGGAATGCAACCTGTACCTGAGGCAGAATATACTTCAATGAATGAGGGAAGTGGAGTACACGAGGGGAACAAGTTCCATATGACTCAGTGTCGTAGGTGTCACTGACCCAACAAACAGCATGGCGGAGGCAGAAGTTAAAAACATCCCCCTGAGGCACAGGTGACAAACAACCTTTGATTTCGCACAAGGCGATAGCAGGCTTGGAGAAGCTACCCTGTGTACAACCGAGATCACAGGGGTTTTCCAGGCTCCTGGAGGGTATGTACCCTGCAGGAAGCCCATGCACCGAGGCCAGCTATGCCGGTAAACCTTGCCAGTGCCCCAACCACTTGGGGTGGACGGTAGAGCGACAGTCTCGCCTCATGCAGGTCGGCGTTCAATCCCCAACCGTCCATGTGGTTGGGCACCATTCCTTCCCCCCGTTCCATCCCAAATCCTTATCCTGACCTCTTCCAAGTGCTATATAGTCGTAATGGCTTGGCGCTTTCCCCCTGATAGTTCTCTTCTCTTTCTAGACCCAACAGCGGTAACCAAGCAGCCTGGGAGAAACATCGTTGCACCGTCGTTAGCTGCAGTGTGCCCCACTAGCCAAAAACACTCCCTAACCCAAGGCAAGATGGGAAGCCCAAGACACACAGCTTACCACAAGGGCGAGGACCACTTCAAGCAAGGAAGCTCCCCTGATGAGTGTTTCCCGAATGCCCTAGGGAAAGGACCCCTGACTTTGCAAGGGCAGTATATAGAGAGTGCACAGGGAAGGTGACCCTGTGCTCCAGTACACTAAACTCCTGGCTCACGCATGCCTCTGCATATAAACACTGCCGAAAGTGCGAAAACACCAAAGAAAACGGGAACACGGAGCCAGTGACAGTGACCACTTGGCACACCTCATCAGTCAAGAACTGGGCTGGAGGTGGCTTGGCTTGACTGGACTGGCTTCCCCTCCCCCCCCCCCATGAGAAGAGGAGGTTGAGCCAACTAGCCGATTTAGAACAAAGTTTTAGTTTGTTTTCTTTGTGCAGGAGTTCTTTTAACACTTTCGAGCGCCCACCCCGTACATATACGACGGCAATATTTCTATCGGTTGTGCGGTCGCGTCGTACATTTACGGTCCGTATTAAAATAATTGTAAAAAATCCATCTTAAATCCGATTTACTTGGGGTTTGTTTCAAACTGTGCGCCATGAAATTCCCGTTCTCTCAGGTAGGCCGAATGTCACGTCGGCCTACTGGGCCACGTGACAGGCCCATTTTGTTGTCATGTGGAGCGATCGCATCTCTCTCCCCTCGCGCGCCAAACTCGCACGGTTTCAAGGATTTTTACCCGTTTCTGTGTGTTTGTAACCAACTACATTCATCAATAATGGATCCAGCACCAGGCCCAAGCGGTGTTTCGGCTACAGGAGCCTCTGATTCATCTGGAAAAGACAAGATTACCGACATCTATAGGAGGTTCTCTGGATTGAGGCTCACTCCCACCAAGATTCCCAATCTCTTGGATGCCTTTGATCAAGTGGATTTGGATGGAAGTGAGGCAGAAGGTGAGGATTTAGAAGAAGAATGTGAATTTGGGGGGCCTGGAGCCCATGGGGCTGAATCGACAGAAGGAGGACACTGAAGGCCTAACAGAGGAGGGGGCACCAGCACTGCCGCCTCTCACCACAAGGCGCACACGTGGTGCGTGCATGCCTAAAATCCAGCTAAGGAAACGACCTCCTACTCGTCGTTTGAAAATAACCCCATTTGTTGATAGTAGGAGTGATTCAAGCTATGAATTATCAGGTGAGGATGAACCGAGTGAGGAAGATGAGGCACCCCAGCCTTCTCGCAAGCGTACACGTCCGGTACGTACTCGCCAGCCTGGGGCCAGTGTTGTGTGGCTTGAGGACAATATTCCACCATTGGGGTCTACACGTGTGGAACAATTAGACTCGTACGTGGCGCCCCAAAAGACCTGCAACATATAGCGAAGACTAAGATTGATGTGGATACCACAGTCTACCGCCGCAAGGACAACACCTTCATTCTGCTGTGGAAAGACAAGCGAGTTGTCTCTATGATTACCAACCTCCACAATGCAGACACAAATAGAGTTCAAAAACGCAAACGAGTTCGTAGGCCAGATGGAACAACAGGACTACAGCAGGTTGTGGTGAACAAACCAAAGGCAATTATTGACTACAATAAGTTCATGAAGGGTGTTGACCACTTTGATCAAATGGTAAAGTATTACCATTTCGCCAGGAAATGTCACAAGTGGACAAAGAAAATAACCTTTTATTTCCTGCAAATGGCTTTGCAAAACGCTTATGCATTGTACAAGGCCAACACAGATGACCGAAAGAAACTAACTCTGCTCCAGTTTCATGAGGTTGCTATTTGGGCTTTATTGAAATTTGACAAGGAAGAGTGGCCTGCAACAACAACACCATCTCCTCATTTAGTTCATTCTCCAGACATAAATGATGACACTGGTCCTGTGTATCCTGCTGCTGACCCGTCAACACCTGGCCCGTCGGGTGTGAGGCGCCCTCTCTTCACGTCTACACCTCGTGCTGAAGCCGACCATGAATCTGATGAAGATATTTCATCTGCTACACTGTTGTTTGAAGACAATGGTGAGAGCGACGATTCAGACTGTAGTGTACACCAACACAGAGACAACAGGGACGTGTTGTTTTATCAGAGACTCGCCTGAACTACAAATTGAAGCATGAACTTGTAAAACTCCCCAAACGTCGCAGGTGTCAAGTGTGTTCAAAGTCGGGTATTAGGAAGGAAACTGGTATAGCATGCAAGACATGCGATGTTCCACTTTGTGTCATACCGTGTTACACCAGTTATCACAGGAAAAGGGTGTATTGGGTGGACAAGAAGTAACCACCCGCACCAGCTTCACTCCACCTACGAACATCTGTTGAGCAACTTCAGGAATCGGTACCTGAAGGAGGTGGAGTGGAGAGAAAATGCTCAACTTATTTTTCTACAATCGTCTTCCTTTGGTAAGTACACATAATTGTCCTAGGTTGTTGTAGTATGTAGTCGATTTTCTTAGGAATATTTTGATACCTAAATGACAACTGTAGCACGAAAACTAAAGTAAGTATACACGAAACACCAGAAACTTTTTTGTGGGTGTTGCGGGTGTGAGTGGGAGTATCCAGAGCGGGTTCCGGTTGTGTGTGTTGGCCGTCTCTACAGCTGTGAATTCCCAAGAATTGTACTTGATAGGCATATGTCTGTGTAGGGAATTTTATTCCGAACACTAACAAAAAAAAACGGTGTGAAACGAGTATAAACTTGAAAAACATGAACAAAGTAAAAACTTTTTACGTTCACGGGTACAAACACGCGTAAGATTTTATTCGCCGCAAATTTATTTGACGCTCTGTTGACCAATTCTACCCATGTTCTTATAGAACTTTCTATTGCGAACACATTGCTATAAAAATGAAATACGTAGCTCCAGAAATAATGTCAGGACAGTGAAATAAGTATAAACTTTCAAAGCGCTGCATCACAACAGTGTCATCGCTGCTGAAATCACGGCTAACGCTTCGGCCACTTCCCACACTCGTGCGGGTCACCCCGTATCATAATATACATTGATAGGCATATGTCTGGGTGGGGAATTTTATTGCGAGTTCAGTGATATCAAAATCAATGCTGTAGGATCACTGTGGAGCTGGCAACAAACGAAGAGTATGAACATTTACTTCCTGTTTGGGTGTCACGGCGAGTCATCTTCGTGTTTATTTATTTCGTGGTGGGATAGCAAATGCTTTGGTGACATTTATGCATATGATCTTGTAGAGAATTTTATTGCCAACACATTGATACCAAAATGAAATACGTAGCTTGAGAATTGATGTTAGGAGCGTGAAAAGTTTATACACTTTTTTGTCTTACACTTGAGCGCCCAGAATGCCGCGCGCACAATCGGTTTTTTTTTCCTGAGTGCCGCGCGCGCGAAAGTGTTAA
>WNGS01113240.1:24057-71608 GCA_020271785.1 Procambarus virginalis
GTTCGGGTTCTTGGTGAACTGGAGGAAGTCCCATCTGGTTCCCTCTCAGGTTCGGACTTGGCTGGGTCTCGTTTGGGACTCTCGAACCGCCTCCTTGTCTCTCCCTCCGGAGTCTCTCCTGCGGCTGTGGTCCCATCTTCGTCTGTTTTTGGTGGGCCCTCGGGTCACCCAGCGGTTGCTCGAGGGGCTGTGCAGGAGCCTGAACTTTGCGATGGTGGTCTACCCGCCTGGTCGGGTTTGGCTTTGTTGGCTGTTCTGGTTCCTTCGGCGTCCCCCCTTCCATCTCTCTCGCGATCGCAGGGTTCGACCCCCGGGGGCCTTGCGTCGGTTGCCGTGTCACCGGCTTCCTCTTCAGGTTTTTCGGGGTTCAGTGCCTTGGCGCCTACCCGAGCCCTCGCTCGATGTGTACACGGATGCGTCGTCTCTCGGCTGGGGTTTTGTAACCAGTGCTCACCAGGCCGGCCAGGGGGCGTTGGGGTCCGTCCTTCCGTCGAGCTCACAGCACGGTGCGGGAGTTTGCGGCGGTGTGGTTCGCTCTTCGGAGGATTCGGGTGGCCCGCGGATCGACTATCCGGCTCCATTTGGACCGCTCCGGTGGTTCATTGCCTGAACCACGGGGGTTCAATGCGGTCCTTGTCTCTTTGGGGTTGGTCGCTTCGGGTGACTCGTCTGCTGAGTTCTCGAGGTTTGGCTCTCCTGGCGGTTCATGTACGGGGCGTGTCCAACGTCTTGGCCGACGCCCTGTCTCGCTTCGTTCCCCTCTCCACGGAGTGGACGGTTGACAACGAGTCCTTCCGTTGGCTTTGCCAGACGTTCGGGCGACCCGAGGTGGACCTCTTCGCGTCGGCGTGGTCGCGGCGTCTTTCCATGTATGCGGCGCCCTTCCCCGATCGCGAGGCCGTCGGGGTCGACGCCTTTCGACTGGTCGAGGTGGGGGTCCTTGTGCCTCTTTCCCCTGGTTCAGCTGTTGCTCCAGATCCTGACTGGCTTGGAGACTTACCAGGGGAGAGTTGTCCTTCTGGCCCCTTGGTGGCCGGCCCAGCCTTGGTTTCAGGCGTTAGTTGCTCGGTGTCCGAACCCGAGGGTTTTCCCGCGGCTCCGCCTCTTTCAGCAGATCGGGCCGGTACGTCACATGGCTGGTTTGATCTTCTCCTCGAGTCTTCGCGTGTGGAGTTTTTGACTCAAGTTTATTGTCATCTCTATGGTGATCAGGTGGCCTCTATATTGGTGTCTCACCTGCGGGCTTCTTCTCGGCGACAGTATGAAGTTTCCTGGCGGTCCTTCTGTTTCTTTTTGCGTCTTCGCCGTGTTCCTTCCTTATCTGTTCAGGTGGTTTTGTCCTTCCTCTCGTGGTTGTTTCAGGACCGTCATCTTATGCCGAACACTGTCGCCTCGTATCGTGCGGCGCTGGCGGAGCCGCTTCAGCTTGCCTTCGGTATCGATGTTATGTCTTTGCCATTTCGCAAGCTGTCTCATGCCTTGTTTCACCTCCGGCCTGCTCATGCGCTGCCTGAGCCGTCCTGGTCTTTGGACAGAGTGCTCGCTTTCCTCTCGTCTCCTCGTTTCGTTGTGGCCCCTTCGGTTCGGGATTGTTTTTCCAAGGCTCTTTTTCTGTTGGCTTTGGCCTCTGGCAGTCGGGTCGTGGAGCTTCATGCTCTCCTCCGGCGCAGGGGTTTCTGCTCTTTTGGTCGTGGTGATTGTTTTGTTCGCTTGCAGCCGTCTCCTTTTCTGGCAAAGAATGAGACTGCTGCGTTGGAGGGGTCCTTGGGTGGTTGATGCTTGGTTGGTCAGGCCGGGGGTGCATCATGTTTTGTGTCCGGTTGCGGCGCTTCGCCGTTATTTGCGCGCCACGGCTTCTGTGTCCGGGGACGCGCTGTGGGTTGATCCGGTTTCCCTTCTTCCCTGTTCGCGGGTTCGGGTCTCACAGGTCGTCCGCAGGGTTATTAAGTCCAGCCAGCCTGCGGTCTATCGCCGTGCCCATGATGTTCGTAAGTTCGCGGCTCTTGCTGCCGTCTTTGGGAATATGTCTTGGTCTGATATTCGGGCGAGGGGCTTTTGGCGGTCGAACAGGGTCCTGGCTGCTCGTTACCTTGTGAATGTTCCTGGGCCCCATCGGGTCTGTGTTGCTTTGGGTCGGCGGTTGCAGCCAGTTGTCTCTGCTTCGCGTTGAGGAGTGAGCGACGACCGCCTCCCAGGTAAATCCTTCTGTTTCCGTCTGTGGGTAGTTAGCTCCGGGAAGCCGACGGGGCTCCCCCCAGAAAACCAGCGTTGAATGTAATGAAACGCCATTTTCTGGGTGAGTCCCGGAGGCTCCCTGGCATCCCTCCCTCCCTCCGGTCGGCGGTTTTTCGTGATTTTGACATCCAGCCTCAAGAACTGAGGTATGGGTAGCCGGCATGGAGGGTCTGGGGCTCCCCCTTCCCCCTCCCGGGGAGGGGGGAGCTGCGCAGACAGCGGCGCGGCGGCGTGTGACGTCACACTAGTTTGCTTGTTTTCTGTTGGGGAGTTTTATCCACTAGTTCGGCTTTTGGTAGCAATTTTAACCAGAATAGGGGTTTGTTTTGGGGCGCTTACCTTTCTGGGTGCCTGTCCCGGTCGATGGCAGACATAGAATGCTTCCAACCACACGGGGGCTTCTATAGGCCATTGCTCCCCTTGCCTCTCTGAGGGGGCCCGGTTCTGGCCGTGGTCCCCAGTAGGCCTAAGAACTCCATACACATGACTGATGCCAAAGTCTGACATTAGCATATCAGCCTGGGATAGCTCCGGGGAGCCTCCGGGACTCGCCCAGAAAATGGCGTTTCATTACATTCAACGCTGGTTTTTTGATATTCCAAGAGTACGACTTAATCAAACTAGAAATGCTCTTCAAATCAAGGGACCTAGAATGTGGAATGACCTTCCCAATCATGTTAAAGACTGTACCTCTCTCAACCAGTTTAAGATAAAAACTAAGCACTACCTAATTAACTCCCTGTAGCCTACCTTACCCCTATAATGTCAACCTATGTCTTATTTTTAAATAATGCTGTCATTTTATTCTTTAATCTCAATTAGTATTAAGTTTTAGTCTTTAATGTTTTTCCTGCCCGAAATGCTTTTCGTAATAGTGGCTTTAGGCATTGTATGTACTAGCTCTATCTATAAACTCATCAATATTTGTATCACCCCTTGTATGTATGTACTTTACCTGAATAAACTTTTGAATTTTGAATTGAGTTTGATGACAAAGCTCTGATATGATTTTTGTTGACCAGTGTTGCACCTTCTCAAGAGCAGCTGTATCTTTCTGGAGATGAGGTCTCCATGCATGGATTCAATAATCCAGGTAGGGGTGCACCAGAAACTTGTACAGTTGAATGACTACTTTCTTTTCCTTGATGATAAAGGTACGCTTGATTATTCCCAAGGTTTGGTTCGCTTTTCTGGGGGAACCCCTTCGGCTCCGCGGAGCTATCCAGACTGATATGTAACTATATGATACGTGGTCCCCTAGTAGGCCTAGAACTCCATTCACACAGATACCAAAGTCTAATATATATCCATATCAGCTTGGATAGCTCTGTGGAGCCTCCGGGTCTCACCAAGAAATTGGTATTTCATTACAGTCAACGCTGGTTTTTTTTTCTTCTTTTTGCCACATATTTTGAGGGGGGGGAAGCCCCAAAGTTGGATGCCTCGAAGCTGCTCTGTTTTGCTTATAGGGACCTGGATTTGGGAGTGATGGTTGCTTCGGCCTTGGTTTCGTCCACGTCCCCTCGTCCTTCCCCTCCTGTGGTTTGGCCTGGTCCCCCCCCCCCATCGTTTCGGCATGGTTGAAATGACCTCATCCCTCTAGTGAGTTTTTCACCTGTTTCCGGTTCCAAAACGAGACTGCGCAGACCTCAGGTTCATTCTGGACTTGTCCCGTCTGAACCCATGAGTTTATTGCCCCTCCTTTTGGATAACTACTGTCCCAGGTTCATTGCCTTTTGGGGCTGGGTGCTTTGATGGTGTCCCTGGACCTCCGGAACGCATATTGGCATGTCCCGATTCATTCAGGGTTCAGGGACTGGTTCGGTTTTGTTGTGGGGGCATCAGAGTTACCAATTCGTTGCCTTCCATTTGGCTTTAATCTACCACCTTGCACGTTCACATGCCTTTCCCAGTCGTGGGGGCCTTCTGCTTCTTTAGGGGTTCAGGTTCTGGCCTACCTCGATGACTGGCTGGTTTGGGCTCCCAGCCGGTCTGCGTGTCTGCTCGCCAGAGAGTTGGTTCTTTCCCAGCTCGCCGGGTTCGAATTCCTGGTGAGCTGGGGAAGTCCTGTCTGGTTTCCTCTCAGGTTTGGACTTGGCTGGGTCTTGTGTGGGACTCTCGGACCGTTTCCTGTCTCTACCCCAGAGGCTCTACTTCGGCTGTGGTCCCGCCTTCGCCTGTTACTGGCGGGGCTCCTGGGTCACGGCAGTGACTTGAGGGTTTGTGTGGGAGCCTGAACTTTGCCATGATAGTCTATATACCCGTCAGATCGGGTTGGCATCATCATCTGTTCTAGTTCCTTTTGAAGACATCCCTTCCACCTTCTCACGATTGCTGGGTTCGGCTTCCGGGTGCCTTGTGTCAGTTCCTGCATCTCTGGCTTCCTCTTGGGTTTTTCGAGGTAATGCCTTGGTGCCTACCCAGCCCTCGCTCGATGTGTTCACAGATGGTCGTCTCTTGGCTGGGGCTTTGTGACCAGAGTTCACCAGGCTAGCCAGGACAATGGGGCCACCCTTCATCCGGGCCTCACTGCACGGTGCGGAGTTCCTGGCTGTGTGGCTGTTGCTTCAGGGTTCTGGTCGCTCACTGATTGACTATCTGATCCATTTGAACTGCTCCCCTGTGGTTCGTTGCTTGACCACAGGGTTCGATATGGTCCTTGGCTTTTTGGGGGTGTTTGCTTTGGGTGATTCGTCTGCTGAGTTCTCGGGGTTTTGCTCTCCTGNCTACCTTACCCCTCCATTGTCAACCCATGTCTGCTTTCTTAAACAACGCTTTTTGTCGACTAATTGTATTTGTGCTGCTTTTTCAGCCATGTTCCCCCCTTTTTTATCTTTATTTTTATTTGTTCTCAACACATTTTATTCTTTATACTTAATTAGTATTAAGTTTTAGTCATTAATGTTTTACCTGCCCGAAACGCATTGCGTAATAGTGGCTTTAGGCATTGTATGTACTAGCTCTATCTATAAATCGATCAATTTATGTAAAATCTCTTGGATGTATGTACCTTACCTGAATAAACATTTATTTATTTATTATTATTTATATTCGTACAGTACTGCTTTTGCTGTGAAGACCTCCGTTGTTGCCGTCCTTTTTGACCTAGAAAAGGCTTATGACACAACCTGGAGGTATCATAGTCTGTCCCAACTTTGTTCTTTTAGCCTTCGTGGTATTCTCCCTCTCTTCCTCCAAAGTTTCCTTTCTCGTCGTTCCTTTCGAGTGAGGCTTGGTGCCGCTCTCCTGCCTCTTTTAGGCATTACGAAGGTGTGCCCCATGGTAGTGTTCTGAGCACTACTCTTTTTTTCTGGTTGCCCTCAATAGTCTTCTTTCCTACCTTCCTTCTGGTGTCTTCTCCCTGCTCTATGTCGACAATCTTACCCTTTGCTGTCAGGACGATGATTCACCTCTCCTTTATCGGCGCCTTCAACTTGCGATTGATGTCGTGTGGTCTTAAGCCACAATCATCGCTTCAAGTTCTCTACATCTTAAGATTTGTGCTAAGACTTTTACTCAGAAGCATGTCGTTCTTTGTCCCTCTTTGTCACTTTATGGTCATCCCTTGTGTACAAGGATTCATCCAAGCTTTTGGGGTTAATCTTTGACACTCATTTGTCCTGGTTGTCCCATATCTCTTACCTCCATGTTGAATGTTCTAAGGCCCTTAACTTCCTTAAGGTTTTGTCCCATACTTCTTGGGGAGCGGATAAGCACACACTCCTCTCTTTTACACTCCTCTCTCGTACTGTCTAAACTCGATTATGGTTGCCATACTTACTCGTCTGCTTCTCCTTCTACTCTTTGCTGTCATGATGCTTTACACCTTATTGGGTTATGTCTCAGCTCTGGTGCCTTCCATTCGACTCCTGTCCTCAGCTTGTATCTTGACACTGGCTACTTATCTCTCCAGGACCGCTGTGATCGCTACTGTCTTCGGTACCTTGCGAGGTCCTTACAACATCCTCACTCTCGCCTCTGTCATGCTTTGACTTTTACCCCTCCTATAGTTCCTGTTCCTCTTCACCACCTTCCTTTTTCTGTCCATTTGTCTTGCTTGCAGGATTCTTTTCCGGTTCGTATTACCAATATTCCTCCTCATATTGTTCCGTCCTTGCCCCGTGGAGGGCCCCCCCTTCCAAAATTTTGTACTTCCTGACCCGCATCACTAAAGCTTTACCCTTCCTACGGTTCTGAAATGCCTTTTCCTTGAATACTTTTCTTCACCCTCCCACTCCACTTCCACCTCCACTGATGGGTGTCTGTCTACAGACAGTGAGGGCTACTCTGTTGTTTTTCCTGACTACACTTGTATGTGTCGCCTACCTCCGGAGACTAGCATCTTCATAGCAGAACTTTATGCTATTCTCTTTGCTCTTCGTCTCCTGCTTTCTCATTGTCAATCCTCCTTTGTGATTGTAGTTAACTCTTGTAGTACCCTCATGGCTCTAGAGTCCTTTAATCCAGTCCATCCGATGATCATCAACATTCAACATTGGCTCTTTCTTATCTCCAGTAAATTTAAGTTGGTAGAGTTTTACTGGGTTCCCCATGTTGGTGTCTCTTTAAATGAGTGTGCGGATGCTGCGCTAAGGAGGCTATCCGCTCTTGTCCCATCTTTCGTAAAGGTATCCTTTATTCTGACTTTTACCCAGTTATTCATTCCTCCATCCTTGCCCGTTGGCAGGGTTGATGGTCTTCTGTTGCTTGTAACAAACTTCGTACTCTTAAGAATAGTGTGTCCCTGTGGCCTTCCTCCTATCACCGTAACCAGTGGTGGGAAACGGCTTTGGCTAGGTTACGTATTGGCCATACATGCTTAACTCACGGTCACTTAATGGAGCGCTGCCCTGCTTCTTATTGTCCAAATTGCATTGTCCCTCTTACAGTCGTGCATATTCCTGTTGATTGTCCTGACTTCCAGGACGAGCATGTGTCTTGCTTTCCGACCGTCCCTAGCGGTCACTTGTCCTTCGATAGAATTCTTGGTGAATTGGATACTATTGATATGGTTCACCTTATGCATTTCGGTTCTCGTATTGGCAACCTTGGTGATATTTAGCGCCCTTTGATTATTCTGCACATTTGATGGTGCTACATAGCCTTCCCGGTTTGGTGCCTTCTTTGATAGTTACTTACTTGATCAGCTGATCATACAGTAACTAACTTGAATCTCTAATACAATATTAAATTCCCACTATACAGTTCTAAGTATAACTATATCATCCTAGCTTTACAATACACAAACCGATTACTATCACAATATACTTACACACTGTGAGCATCAAGTTGCTCTTACGTCTGGCAAGGAAGTGATTGCCCGTCATTTACAAGTTGAGGACGAGTCCTCTTGTATATAAAGTACCAGAGGGTTCACTTCTTCTTTAACCCAAACCTATCTAAAAACTCATATAATTTAATTAATACTAATCCCTTCACCTTATCCAAGACATTCAGGGCCTATCACTAAAATACCTAAAAGAGGGAAAGGGTCTTGGATACCTTTGCCAGAGTGCAATCTCGGGTCCAGAGTCGTAACATTCCTGAACCCTACATTAAAAGAAAACATAAAACTAAGATGTAACTTTATCCAAATTTCCAAAACTTGTATCAGTATCAGAATGTAATAATTACTTTGAAATTTGAAAATCAAAGGAATTATATGATATATCTGTTAGAAATTTTTAATATTCCATGTTTTTAATCCTCATTTGCAAAGAAGAAACTTATAAAAATATTTTTTTCAAATACTTTAGGAATTGCACATTGTCATGACCATGGGCTGAGAGTTGACTCTCCAAGTTTGAGAAATCTCAATATTAATTGTCAATGCAAAGACAAGAACACAAAGCAAATAAAGCTCTTAATCTTGACAAAATTTTGAGGCCTGGAGATCTCATCTTCAGAAGAACATACGGTAGCTGCTCTGGAGAAAGTGCAACACCTGGCAACAAAAATCATTTCAGAGCTAAGTCAACTCATGTACCAAGAATGGTTGAGGGCCACAGGGATAACAACACTACAAACTAGGAATGTCAGGGCGGATCTCATTGAAACTTTTAAAATACTGAACAATTTGGAGGATTGATCCAGACAATTTCTTCAAAAGGTCAGAGATAACACAAACAAGGAGCAATGGTTTCAAGTTCAACAAGCCACAATGTAGGACTGAAACTGGAGATGCTTTTTCACCCACAAGGTTATAAACCCATGGAACCGTCTACCCGCCAAAGCCAAAATTACCACAATGCTTTAAATTTTAAAATCCAACTGGAAAAGATCATGGCAAATGATGATGAACCTCGACACGCCACCAGCTACCTGTCCTTGTCGAGGCCACTAGTGTTATTGGCTCTCAGGTAAATTCAGGTAAAGAAATTCAAAGAATATTAATTCAAGGATGCCAAAAAAAAGTTATTTGTGAAACCTTTGAATTTTTAATAACTCTCTCAAAAGTGACTCACAAGAGTGGAAAGTTACTAATTCCACACCAGTATGTAAAGAAAAGAAACCAAGGTTTCTTGATTGTTTGGCCAATCATTTTAACATTAGTAGCTGGTAAAGTTGTGGAAATAATAATTCGAGAGGACATAATGCAACAACAAATAGTAATAATATATTATTATTATTATTTTTATTATTTAGTCAAAATCTAGTAATAGACTTCTAGCATGCTTTTCCTGGAAAGGTTTCGTGTTTGATAAATTGTGATTTCTTTCATAACATTTGTAATACAGAATGTTTGATGAGCGCAAGATGGTAAACATATATATATCTGAATTTTCAGAAAGCTTTTCATAAAGTTCCTCATTAAAGGAGACAATTTTTTTATGTACATGTAGTTTATCTTTTGCTGTACATGTAGTTCAAGATGGCAATGGTCATAATGGATACACACTACAAGTGGAGTACCTCAGCTACCTGACTGGTATAGTCAATTTTACATTAGCTAGTAGAGGCTAGTGTCTGGTTGGTATAGGTAAACTTTATGTTAGTAGAGGAATTAAGCTGGCAACGTGTGGCCTATTGGGTTGACCGAGGTCAATGTTAACATTTATAGCATTTGCAGCATTAAGTGACTTTGTTAAATTGTTTGTTTATTATTAAGTTTCTAGATTTAGAAATAAATTCAGGATCGGATTATATTGCCATTAACACTCTAGTTTGGTCTGTAATTTGTTATTGGTATGTAAAGTTGGCTTGATAACAAGTGTTAGCGTGACACAGCGTCTGCCAACACCACCTCCTGCTCTAACAGGTCCATGTACCCACATTTATTTCTTCTATGCCACCACTCTTTCTCCCGTCCTTAATCTATTTATTCACCCAGTTTGAAATTTAAATATTTACTAGGAAGTACAATGGGGCTATGATGTGCTTAGTTTGGTTATTAAGGAGCTCTGTCTGGCAAAACCACTGAGTTTTGGGCATCTTAAAGCTAATACAGATGAGGTTTACATTCACAATTTGGGGTAATTTTGAAGTTAATTTAAATGAAATAGTTAAAACTAGTAGACATATTATAGTTGACATTACAAGTAAATACATAATGTTCCAATTTAAATAATGACTACTGTATGTAACATTAGTACAGTACCAAGTAAAGGTGGTCATAATTGGGGGAGTCAAAGGTTGGGGGAGACCTTTGACAAGCTGCCAGCTTCCTGTCCTCGTTAAGGCCAATAGAGTTTTAGTGCCACTCAGGTAAATTCAGGTAAATAATGAAAAAATCAGCGTTGAATGTAATGAAACGCTATTTTCTGGGTGAGTCCCGGAGGCTCCCGAGCTATACTGGGCTGATGTGCATATATTAGACCATGGCAACAGTTAACTGATGGAGTTATAGGCCTACTGGGGCCAAAGCTAAAACCTGGCCCCCCCCCCTTAGATGAGGCATGAGGTGCAATGGCTTATAGACACTCCCATGTAATTGGAAACAGTCTATGTCTGCCATCTACCAGGTCAGGCACCCAGAAAGGTAGGAATTCCAAACAAACTACAGCTAGTTAAAAATTGCAAACTGAAAGCCAAACTAACAGGTAGAACTCCTGCAAGTAGAACTCCCCTATCGAAAACAAGCAAACAAGCATGACGTCACCACAGCCGCTACGCAGCCATCTGTGCAACTCATCCCTCCCTGGGAGGGGAGAAGGGGGGTCCCAGACCTCTGCACCAGCCGTTTCTCCTTATTTCAGAGTCTGAATATCAAAAACATGAAAAAACGATGACCAGACGGAGGGACGCCGGGGAGCCTCTTGGTCTCCCCCAGAAAATGGCGCTTCATTACATTCAATGCTGGTTTTCTGTGGAGAGCCCCTTCGGCTCCCCGGAGCTACCTAACCAAAGATAAGAAAAAAAAGGGACTTACCCAGTAGGCGGCCGCCACTCCGCTCCTCAACTCAAAGTCGAGACAACTGGCTGCATCCTGCGATCCAAGGCTACAAACGACCGAGAAGGGCCAGGAACATTAATGAGGTACCGTGCAGCCAGGAACATTAATGAGGTACCATGAGGCCAGGACCCTGTTCAACCCCGTGTCCGAATGTCAGCCCAAGACATTTTACAAAAAAACAGCAGTCAAATCTACGAACTGACGAATGTCGTGAGTACGGGGGATAGACCGCAGGCTGGCTGGACCAAATAATCCTGCAGACAACTTGGGAGGCCCACGCCATGGAACAAGGAAGAAGAGAAATTGGGTCCACCCAAAGTACATCCCCTGCCACAGAGCCGTGGCGCGCAAATAACGACTAAGAGCCACAACCTGAAACAAAACCGAACACCCCCGGCCGAACAATGCAAGCATCAATCACAAAAGGGCCCTTCAGAAAGCAGCAGACTGATTCTTTGCCAGAAAAGAAAGAGACGGGTGCAAAGGAACAAAACGATCACCAGGACTGAAAGAGCAGAAATGCCTGTGCTGGAGGAGAGCATGAAGCTCCCTGACCTAACCCCCAGAGGCCAAGGCCAACGAGAAAAGAGTCATTGAAAACTAGTCCTGAACTGAGGGGGGGCCACCACAAACCGAGGAGAAGAGAGAGCACTCAGTCCAACGACCAGAACAGCTCAGGCGGCACATGAGCAGACCGGAGGTGAAACAATGCCAAGAAAACTTGTGGAACTGAGCAGAAGTGACATCCACTCTGAACATAAGCAGCAGCGGCTCGGCCAGATGGTCCTGAAACAACCAAGAGAGAGAGAGAGAGAACAAAACAACCCTATCAGAAATTGAAGACAATTTACGAAGAGACCAAAAGTGCCAAAAGGACCGCCAGAAAACTTCATACTGCCATCAAGACAAAACTCGCAGGTTGGACACCATCAATGAAGCCACCTGGTCACATACAAGTGGTGATAAATCCACGTCAAAAAGACCAGACACGAAGAATGGAGGAGAAGATCGAACCAGTCACGTACTGTACCGGACCAATCTGCTGAAAGAGGCAGAGCCGAGGGAAGACCCTCGGGTTCGGACATCCAGCAAGCAGCGCCTGAAACCAGGGCTGGGCCAGCCACCAAGGGGCCAACAGGACTACTCTCTTCCCTGGTAAGTCTTCAAGCAAGCCAGGACCTGGAGCAACAACCGAACCAGTGGGAAGAGGTGCAGGTAACCCCACCTTGACCAGACCAGTCGAAAGGCATCGATCGCGACGGCCTCGCAATCAACAAAGGATGCCACATTCACTGGAAGATGCCTCGACCATGCTAATGCAAAGAGATACATCCCTGGGTACCCATAGGTCCAGTAGAGCCAACTGAACAAGTCGGCATTGACCATCCATTCTGTGGAAAGGGGAATGAACCGAGACAGGCCATCCACCAGGACGTTCAACACTCTTTGAATGTGACCTGCCAGGAGAGCTGAACCCCGAGAACTCAGCAGACGAGTCACTCGAAGCGACCAGCCCTATAGAGCCAAGTACTGCATCGAACCCCTGCGATTCAGACAATGGACCACAGGGGAGCAGTCCGAATGGTGCCGGATCGGTTTCTCTGCGAGCGACACACCCTCTGAAGCGAATGCCATACTGCCACAAACTACTGTGCTGTGCTGTGAGCTCGACAGAAGGAAAGACCCCACCAACCTGGCTGGCCTGGTAAGCACTGGTCACAAAGCCCCAGCTGAGAGACAAGGCATATGTGAAGACATCGAGCGAGGCTCGGGAAGGCGCCATGGCACAGAACCCCAAAAAACCCGAAGAGGAAGTCGGTGACGCAGCAGCCGATGCAAGACCCCAGGGGTCTGAACCCAGCGATAACAAGAGCGGCAAGAAGGGACGTCCTCAAAGGAACCAGAACATCGCCAATGCCAGATCTGACCCGACGGGTAGACCAGCATGGCACAGTTCAAATTTCCGCACAGCTGCTCGAACAACCGACAAGTGACCCAGGTGCCCTCCAAAAACAGTCGAAGGTGGGATTGTAGCCATAACACCGCTACGGGATGGAGAGACAAGAAGTGGCCGAGAGTCCCACACAAGTCCCAGCCAAGTCTGAACCTGAGAGGAAACCAAATGGGTCTTCCTCCAGTTCACCACGAACCCAAACCCAGCGAGCTGGGAAAGAACCAAATTTTTTGGTGAGCAGACACACAGACTGGCTGGGAGCCTAGATCAGCCAGTCATCGAGTTAAGCTAGAACCTGAACCCCTAATTAAATTGGGATGTGCAAATACGTGTCCCAGAGGTCCAAGATATCATCCAAGCACCCAGTGCCAAAAGTAGCTGGACCTGAGACAGGGTGGTTATCCGATCGGAGGGGCAAAAGACCCAGGGGCTCAGATGGACAAGTCCACACTGAACCGCAGATCTGCACAGTCCCGCATTAGTACTGAAAACAGGAGAGGAAACCCACCTGAGGGACACTGTGTTTCAACCACCCCAAGCGAACCCACTCCAGATGACCAGACAGAGTGCAGGGGAAGAGGCTGCCCTGGCAGCCCCCCCATCCCCGATCCCCCCAAAAGAGGAGGGAGTACCCACCACCACCGCAGGCCAGAGGAAACGACCTGAAATGCCACGAATCGTGGACCAGGCAAGAGCAATCGTGAGCCTCCCCCTATTGCCCCGTCAATGGGTCAAACTGCAAAAGGCCAACGACCTTTACAAGAGCCTGACAGATGCTCAGAGCGAACACTGCACTGATGGCTCCGCAAGAGGGACCGGTCCAGAATCTGGCACTACTGGATCATGATGACGAAAGGAGCCCCAAGCCCTGGCAAGACCACCACAACCCCCCCCCCCCCAGAGAGTCATAGGCCATCAACTAGACGAAGCCACTGCAGACCTGCAAACAACAATGGACAAAAAGGGGACAAAATCTAAGAGCCAGGGGCCCAAGCAGATTCCAAAGAGTAACGAGTACCACCTGTTGACATGTGAGACGAGAAGCAAAGAACATAGACACCATCTCCTTCAGAATCATCGCATACAACTTCAACAAGGCCCTTGCTGCCGAGCAAGCATACCGGACACCAGCCCAGAACCCAGCTCCTCCCATCCTCCTCTAGCCAGTCCGAAGACAGCTCCACCAGGAAAAGAAGCACAAGACCGAAGCCAAATGCCCACGGGCGCACATATCCTCGGCCACCAGGATGCTGAAAGGAGGGAACCTGCACATGAAGCTGCACCTAGCCGACATTACAAGGAACGATGGGTGGTGAACAAGCATGCATTGAGGTGCTCAAACTCGACCCCCAGGTATACCTGAATGGTCAGAATCAACTCCTGCCATTCATGTACGCGGATCCGACAGAAACGAATGCCAANCTTGGCTCCACCACCTTCTCCCCTAACTTGTTCCAACCGTCTACCACTCTGTTTATAAAAGTGAATTTTCGTATATTTCTTCGGCATCTGTGTTTAGCTAGTTTAAATCTATGACCTCTTGTTCTTAAAGTTCCAGGTCTCAGGAAATCTTCCCTATCAATTTTATCGATTCCTGTTACTATTTTGTATGTAGTAACCATATCACCTCTTTTTCTTCTATCTTCTAGTTTTGGCATATTTAATGCCTCTAACCTCTCCTTGTAGCTCTTGCCCTTCAGTTCTGGGAGCCACTTAGTGGCATGTCGTTGCATCTTTTCCAGTTTGTTGATGTGTTTCTTAAGATATGGCACCACACAACCGCTGCATATTCCAGCTTTGGTCTAATAAAAGTCGTGAACAATCTCTTTAGTATATCGCCATCCATGTATTTAAAAGCAATTCTGAAGTTAGAAAGCGTGGCATAGGCTCCTCGCACAATGTTCTTTATGTGGTCCTCAGGTGATAGTTTTCTATCTAGAACCACCCCTAGATCTCTTTCTTTGTCAGAATTCTTTAAAGATTTCTCACATAATTTATAGGTTGTGTGGGGTCTATGTTCTCCAATTCCACATTCCATAACATGGCATTTATTCACATTAAATTCCATTTGCCAAGTGTTGCTCCATATACTTATTTTATCCAGGTCTTCTTGAAGGGCATGACAATCATCGAGGTTTCTTATCTTCCCTATTATCTTAGCATCATCAGCAAACATGTTCATATAATTCTGTATTCCCACTGGTAGATCGTTTATTTAGTATTTCTCCATCCATGTATTTAAAAGCATTTTTGAAGTGAGAAAGTGTAGCATAGGCTCCTCGCACAATGTTCTTAATATGGTCCTCAGGTCAATTGCCCTCTCTTTTTTGCATTTGCCCAATACCCAAATTGTAACAAATTAGATGGAAAATTCCTTGGCGTTCTCATTGACCACAAGCTGAATTTCCAGGGACACATTCTAAATATATCAAAAAAAGTTTCAAAAACTGTTGGCATTCTTTCTAAGATCAGATATTATGTACCCCGACCTGCCCTGGTGACTCTCTATTACTCCCTCATCTATCCATATCTCAACTATGGTATTTGTGCTTGGGGTTCTACTACCCAAAATCATTTACGTCCTCTAATTACTCAACACAAAGCTGCTATTAGGACAATATCCAACTCTGGCCCCAGACATCACTCGGTACCCCTACTCAAATCTCTGAATATGTTAGATATTAAGTCACTGCACATTCTCTCATGTGTATTATACATATATAAAACGCTGAACTGTAATGCCAATCCTGACCTCAAAAGCTTCATTGAAGGTTGTAACAGAACTCATGAGCACCACACCAGAAATAAATACAGTTTTGATATTCCAAGAGTACGACTTAATCAAACTAGAAATGCTCTACAAATCAAGGGACCCAGAATGTGGAATGACCTTCCCAACCATGTTAAAGACTGTACCTCTCTCAACCAGTTTAAGATTAAAACGA
Organism: Procambarus virginalis; assembly: GCA_020271785.1. Lineage (NCBI taxonomy): Eukaryota > Metazoa > Arthropoda > Malacostraca > Decapoda > Cambaridae > Procambarus > Procambarus virginalis. The sequence continues at coordinate 39,584 of WNGS01113240.1, forward strand.
AGCACTACCTGATAAATTCCCTGTAACCTATCTTACCCCTCTATTGTCAACCCATGTCTGTTATTTTTTTAATCAACGCTGTTTGTCGACCTATTGTATTTGTGCTGCTTTTTCAGTCATGATCCCCCCTTTTTATCTTTATTTGTATTTGTTCTCAACACATTTTATTCTTTATACTCAATTAGTATTAAGTTTTAGATATTAATGTTCTTCCTGCCCGAAACGCATTGCGTAATAGTGGCTTTAGGCATTGTATGTACTAGCTCTAACTATAAATCGATCCATTAATGTAACATCACTTGTATGTATATACCTTACCTGAATAAACATATTTATATTTATATTTATATTTATTTAAGTGAAATTAACACCAGTAATTCCATCTATCATCATACTATCATGCAAGAGGAGCCACACATCTATGGATCATCCAATAAAATCAGCAGACTTCTAGATGTTACTGCTGCTCAGCTTAGACTCGGTTACAAGTATCTCTGGGAATTCTCATTATCTGCCGATGTAGACCTGACCAAATGTAAACTGTGTCAACAAAATTATTCGCACACCCTCCGTCACTATGTGATGGAGTGCGAAAAGATACGTGAATTTAGAGACAATTCTATAACCAATGTTCCAGCGATGTGTAAATATTTCATTCAAAATGATCTGCTACCAGAAATTTTAGCCAAATATCCCCAGTTTGCTAACTGTAGGTAGTAACTGAGTGATTGTAACCTATCCACCGCTGCCCACTGGATGGGGGGCGGTGTGCAGGACAAACATATAAATTGTGACACTAGCTCTCCACATATGTCAGTTGCTTAATTTAGAAACTGTACTTGTGGTCGATCTCGAGCCCATTGTTGATGTGACGACTTATATTGAATTTTGTAACTAGGTCATCAAGATTGTAACTTGCTTAGCTAAATGAATTGTGGGGTTCAGTCCCTGAGCCCATTATGTGCCTCTGTAACCCTTTCCACTACCGCCCACAAGATGGGTATGGGGTGCATAATAAATGAACTAAACTAACTAACTCTATCTATAAATCTATCAATGTTTGTATCTCACCTTGTATGTATGTACTTTACCTGAATAAACATTTGATTTGATTAGAACTGGAATGGAAGGGAAGGGAACTATCAGGAGAAAGCGCCAAGTCAATTCGACTATATAGCACTTGGAAGAGGTCAGGATAATGATGAGGGATGGGAGAAGTAAAGGCAATGGTGCCCAACCACTTCGGTCGGGGATTGAACGCCAACCTGTATGAAGTGAGACCGTCGCTCTACCGTCCAGCCCAAGTGGTTGGACTAGAATTGGAAGATATTAAACCCTTACTGAGGGCCCACACTTCCCTCTCTCCAGTCTTTTTTGTATATATTTTGTATGTGGCAATGGAAGTTCAGCTTATTGTCAATGTGAACCTCAAGGATTTTACCATCTGCTCTACACAGTATTTGGGAACTGTTAATGTGTAGGTTATTTTGGTGGACGTCTTACGAAACAGTATATAGAATGTTTTGTCAATGTTTGTTAGCTCTGGCTTAGTTTGTTAGCCATTAGCCAGAGATGGAGTTGTTTTAGTTCAGTATTCACCTTATCATTTAGAATAAGTGGGTTAGGATTTGAGAAAATGAAGGTTGTGTCATCATCAAATATGACTGGCTTCAGTTCTGAGTGGCATCAGTATGTAAATGGGAAAGAAGAATGTGCCAAGAATGTTGCCCTGTGGAGGGCCAGTGTTAGTTGGCAGAGTTATCGTCACTCACAGACACAGACTCGACCCTGTCAGTCAGGCAACATTGTAAGTACTGAAGGGAGTGACCTCTTGACTCCATAGTGTTGCACTTGGAGAAGTTTACTGTGGTTAATGGTGGCAAAAGCTTTACGTAAACAAATAAACCTATTGTGCGCCCCCACTTCATTCTTATATCTGTAACTTCACTCAGTTAGCTGCTTCTCGCACTCTTCCCAACCTTATCCATCAGGCCCTTACGTTCCTCACTCCTTCATGCATTTCTCACTCTTCTTGCTACCTAGGAGTGTACATTCGCCGTCCCAGTACAGCTCCCTGTGTTCTGCCACGTTAGGTTATGCTCTGTTCCCTTCCTACATGACCTTGAATTTTGTTCATGGAGGTTAGAAAGGGTGGTGGGACGGTGGTATATAATAGTTTGTGACCTTACTAATATCACACTTTTCTAATTCCAGGATGAGTGAGTGTGGTGCGTGTGGACGTGGTTGGGTAGAGCCACGCCTCCTCCCTTGCCTGCATACCATCTGCACGCCCTGCCTCCATGCCCGTGCCACGCACATCATGCCCACCAGCACCACACCAACCTCCAGCCCCACACCAACCTCCATCATCACACCAACCACCAACAAAGTACCCATGTGCCACCCCAACACCACCACCAACCTCCTCACTACATCCACACCTGCTCCTGACCCCAGGAGTGCATCCCAAGAGCACTCACTCTCTACCACCACCACTACTACAGCACCCATCATCACACCTACCACATGCACTACACCTACCACTACAGCCACACACTACATCAGCACCACACCCACTCCCACCTTGAGCTACAATGGGAGCCAGTTGAACCGCCACTGGAATGGAGACGGGTCCAGCTGCACCAGACTGTCTCTGAGTAGTGGCAGCAACGGCAGCACCCTCAGTGTCAGCACAGACCACCGCCAGCACCACCACCACACAGCTCACCATCACCAAGAAGCACCCAACAGCCTTCATGGTAACTCCGACGGTCTTCTATCTCTCCTCATATCTCTCACTTAACCCTTAGACGACGGCCTACGTCATATGACGTGTTTTGGTTCACCTGAGGTAATTGCGGCTTACGTCATATGGCGTTTTTCACTAGACATTTAAGCAAATTGGGTTTTGTTTATAAATTTCTATAATTACTCAAGATTTACCTGAATTTACCTGATTTAACATATCTCTTGTTACTATTACCTAATAAAATGGTAAACCTTTGTATTATACACAAATATTAGTTAATTATAATAATTTTGACAAATGTGGCACCATTACACCCAAACAAATATTTACCGGGTAATCAAAATGTTGTTTAAGACTATTATTATTTTTTTCTTCATTCACCGTACTGTATTTATTTTAATGTTATCTTTTGTTAAGTGAGTGTTTTGTGTGGTATATCAAGGTTATATATACATAGAGTGGGGGGGGGGGGTGCACCTAATGGAGTTAGGAAAGGCCCAGCTCTCCTGACCATTCCCAGCAAACAGAATAATAATTATAATGGTCCGTCGTTTAGAGCAGATCACCTAACCCAATACAAGAGAGGTGATGGAAATTCCAGCTGAAATTTACCTTAATATAATTTATTAACGCTAAACCCCTCTTCCCCCCTTCCAACCCCAAGTACAACATAAATACTTTACTACCTCGGACTTACGTTACCTCTCTGACTTTACATAGGCAGGAAACAAGATTTACTTACAGCACACTAGTGGTAAAGTCTACTTTTGCCTTAAGGGACACACTCCACTAAACTTAATATCACTAATATATCACTTGGACCTCAAAGTATCTGACTAGGAAGCACAGACAAAAATACACTTAGAACAACAAGTGGCACGGAACAAAAACGCTATTATCTCTTTAGTAAAGAATAAGGAGGGAAGGAGGTAAGAAGAAAGAAAGGGAGCATCCACACCAGCCCACGATGACAGTACAAGAGACCCCCACCAATGTGGCTGGCATGTGGCTTGCTGCCTGCTTAATCAGCTGATCCCCCCCTCTGTGGTGTCGCCTTGTCGTGGTGAGGGACTCACATACACCTCCCTGGGACTGGTGTGGGTTGTCTTTGCCCCTTCTCCTGCCCCCACTTTGGGTGTTGTACGTTCAGATGGGCATCATGTAGGGGGCCCTCATGACTCATCGGACCGCTCGCTGGAAGGGTCGCCTGTGTAGAGGTGCCCTGTGTGGATGGTTGGGTGTCCAGGCTGGGGCGATAGGGGAATGGGGTCTTAGCACCAGTGTGGGAGAATGGACGATGCAGTAGAACTGCCCTGTAAAAAAGGGGAGCACCGCTGGGGACGACGCACCCTTCCTGCACGGGCCCGTGCTCGGCCTCCCTGGCTGCCCTGGTAGGTGGTATCTCTTGGTTCCAGGCCCAAGACTCTTTAGCATGATTGATATATGGATGACAACATGACCTCTCTTACCCAGGCTCATGGGGGTGGGCAACCAGGCTATGGTGCGTCAGACTATGGTGGAAGACCAGGTTCCGTAGCCCCCGCTACATTGGGCCTAGACCAGACTACTCCTCGCTCCCCTCCCTCCCCTGTGGTAGGGTCAAGCCCCAAGCCCTCTGTGGTGACCACCTCGTCCCCTAGTGCAGCTCCCTCTCTAATTGTGAATACTGCGCCTTACAACTCCTCTCTCTCTCTAGGGGTTCTCATCACCATCCCCGCCACAGCCACTCTCGCATGCTCCCTTCCCATAATAATTCCACCTTGTTTGGTCCTGCTACGTGGACTAAATAATTCGATCTCCACCATCTGGATTCTACTCCTGATGATTTCTCCTTCCATAGGCACCTTGTTGATTCGGTGGATACATTGGTTACTTTTAACCCCTGGTACGCGTGTTGCTGCTGCTCCTTCTCAGCATGCAGCTACCTGCTTGGCCACCTTATCCTTCATTGGCGAGACCCCTGTTCAGGTCTCCAAGAATGCTCAGTTGAATGCCAGTGTTGGCACTGTTCTCCCCACACCATGTTGCAACCAGTGTTAGGAATCTAAAGGACTGCCATGAAGATATCAAACATATCCTCGAAGCCCAGGGCCATTCTGTTCTCCAGGTGGATACGTTTACTCGTCCCCCTTGTGGTCGTCGCCGTCAGCCCCTTCGGGTTGTGAAAATTACCTTTGGTGGTAGGACCCTTCTGCCCTCTATCATTCTTACTGGTGCCAGATGCTCCGTTCAGGAGTACATTCCCTCTCCTCAGCTCTGTAATAAGTGCTGGAAGTTTGGGCATGGTGCCCTTAGATGCTCCAGTACTGTTTCTCTCTGTCCCATGTGTGGGGACGTTGGTCACTAAGTCGGAGTGCTCTTTTCCCCAGGCTCGCTGCCTCAATTGCGGTGAGGCCCAACCTACCTTCTCATGCGCATGTACACATTACAAACTTGAGGCAGCCGTCCTCAACTTGCAACACCAGGAACGTTTGTCTTTTCCTGAGGCAAGGCGCCAAGTTTGCCGTCTCTCCCGCTGTTGCTGTCGTGTCTTATGCTCGCGTGTTGTGCTCTTCCTCTCCTCGTCCTTCCCACCTTCCTCAGTCTCAACCGTTTCCAGGCCTTAGAGCCAGACACGCCCATCGCCTCCTCCCCTGTTCCTTTACGTTCTGTCCCGACAAGTCCCCCTCCTGGTTCTCCATCTGGGGTTTCCCTTCTTACTACCCGAAAGCCATGTCTCCTGTGTCTTCTTTCTCATCTCCCTCCAATCCTCCTTCCTATCCTTCTCCCCCGTCTCTTAGCTCTCCACGCCGCCTGTCTGTACAGGCTGTTGTCCAATCATCCTCCCAGCAATCTTCGTGTTGTTCGCTCTTGTTCTTTTTCTCCTGTTGAGACACTCTAATCTGTCGCCCAGTACATTGTCGCTGGAACACCTATCTCTTTGAGTCAGAAATGTAAGCCTGGTTCCTCTCCTTCCTCCTCCCCAGTGGGTAAAAAGGGATCGCTTTCTTCTTCACCCCCCACCTCTGATTCCATCACTCTGTCCCCTCCCGTTTCGGTGGTCAGGCCTCCTAGCTGTTCTTGCTGTGGAGGTTTCTTTGGCCCCGCTTCCCTCTCGGTTGCTGCCCTTGCTGAGGTACAACCCCCCCCCCCCGGTTTTTACCCTCTTCCTCCTGCTGTCCTTGACCTCCCCTCTCAGTTGTCTCCTCCTCCAGAACCTGCCTGTCCACCTCTGGTCTGTCCTCCTGCTCCCTTCCCTCCATCCTTACTCAGTTTACCCATGCCCCCTAACCCTGACTTTGCTCACCCTGAGTGATTGTTGCTGTCCTTTCTCTCTTTGTCGATGTCCATTTTTCAATGGAATATTCGTGGATTTTATGCCAATTTCCATGAACTCCAACTTCTGATTTCGCAGTTTTCGCCCCTTTGTGTCTGTCTCCAGGAGCTGATACTTGGTGCTCGTCCTGTCACTTTCGTGGCTATTCCTTTCTCCCCCCCCCCCAGCTTTTGCTGGGGCCCATAACTCTACTGCCCTCTTGATTCGTTCTGATATTCCCTTCATCCCCCTCCTTATTCCATCGCCTCTCCAATGTTCTGCTGCCCATGTCTTTGTGAGTAAATGGTACATGGTTTGTTCCATTTATCTCCCCCCAAATGTCCAGCTTTCTCTTCCCGATCTTAAGCACCTGCTGGACTCCTTGCCAAAGCCTGTGCTTCTGCTGGGTGATTTCAATTGTTGACATTCCCTCTCGGGTGATGTCCCGACAAACACCCGAGGTCGCCTTCTCGAACCGTTCGTCCTCTCTTCTTCCCTATCTCTTCTGAATTCTGGTGACCCCACTCATTTGGACTCTCGAACTCGCACCCTTTCTTGTCTTGATCTTTCTATTTGCTCATCGTCTCTTTACTTGGATTTTGCGTGGCGGGTTCTTGATGACCCCCACATTTCCCCATCCTTGTTACCTTTTTCTCCTTTCACCCTCCCCTATCGTTCCCTATGTGGCAGTTTGCGAAGGCTGACTGGGACCTATTTACCCTCCGTGCTACTCTCTTTGACCTCTCCATTCTGCCTCTCCCTCGTGCTTTCCTCCTTTTTCATGACACCATCTTCGATACTGCCCTCTGCTCTATTCCTCGCTCTACCTCTCAAGGCATGCGGAAGTGCATTCCTTGGTGGTATGTGGACTGTACTCAGCCTGGAAGAGACACTGCCGCCAGCAGATGGCTGATTCTTTTCTTTTGTTTCGGAAGGCGAGTGCAGTGGCCCATAGGACCATCCATACAGCTAAACGTGAGTGTTGGAAGTCTTATGTTTCCACCATTACATCCGAAACTCCTCTGCTGCAGATCTGGAAGCATATTCGCAAGATAGCGAGTAAGTTCGTTCTCGATGTCTCGCTGGTCCTTCCCCTCCATGGTACTCTTGTGGTGAACCCGTTGCAGGCCGTGACCAAACTGGGTTCCCACTTTTCGCCTGTTAGCTCTGGTTCTCATCTTCCTCAATCTTTCCTTCTTCATAAGCCTATTCTTGAATCTCATCCTTTAGATTTCTGCACCCGTCTCCGACTTCCGTATAATGATCCCTTCTCTCTCTCTGAACTTCAGTCTGTCCTGGCCCTAAAGCAGCTGGCTCCGATGACATTCATTATGAGATGCTTCACCATCTCCCTCCATGCATGTCTCAGTATTTACTGAATCTGTATAATCAGGTTTGGGAGTCATCGTCAGTCCCTGAGGACTGGATCGATGCCATTGTCCTCGTTGTTCGGGAAAACAGGGTCTCTCGGGACATCCCCTCAGGACTTCTGGCTTTTGCTCTCACGAGTTGTGTCTGCAAACTCTTTGAACGTATGGTTAACATTTGTCTGATGTGGTTCTTGGAACACCATCACCTCCTCTCCCCTTCTCAATTTGGTTTTCGCAAGTGCTGCAGCAGAACCGATGTCCTGGTGAACTTGGAGGTCTATATTCAGACCAGACATCACTCGGTACCCCTACTCAAATCTCTGAATATGTTAGATATTAAGTCACTGCACATTCTCTCATGTGTATTATACATATATAAAACGCTGAACTGTAATGCCAATTCTGACCTCAAAAGCTTCATTGAAGGTTGTAACAGAGGCCATGAGCACCACACCAGAAATAAATACAGTTTTGATATTCCAGGAGTACGACTTAATCAAACTAGAAATGCTCTACAAATCAAGGGACCCAGAATGTGGAATGACCTTCCCAACCATGTTAAAGACTGTACCTCTCACAACCAGTTTAAGATAAAAACGAAGCACTACCTAATAAATTCCCTGTAACCTACCCTACCCCTATATTGTCAACCCATGTCTGTTTTCTTAAACAACGCTGTTTGTCGACCTAATTGTATTTGTGCTGCTTTTTCAGCCATGTTCCCCCCTTTTTTATCTTTATTTTCATTTGTTCTCAACACATTTTATTCTTTATACTTAATTAGTATTAAGTTTTAGTCATTAATGTTTTTCCTGCCCGAAACGCATTGCGTAATAGTGGCTTTAGGCATTGTATGTACTAGCTCTATCTATAAATCGATCAATTTATGTAAAATCTCTTGGATGTATGTACCTTACCTGAATAAACATTTATTTATTTATTATTATTTATATTCGTACAGTACTGCTTTTGCTGTGAAGACCTCCGTTGTTGCCGTCCTTTTTGACCTAGAAAAGGCTTATGACACAACCTGGAGGTATCATAGTCTGTCCCAACTTTGTTCTTTTAGCCTTCGTGGTATTCTCCCTCTCTTCCTCCAAAGTTTCCTTTCTCGTCGTTCCTTTCGAGTGAGGCTTGGTGCCGCTCTCTCTGCCTCTTTTAGGCATTACGAAGGTGTGCCCCATGGTAGTGTTCTGAGCACTACTCTTTTTTTCTGGTTGCCCTCAATAGTCTTCTTTCCTACCTTCCTTCTGGTGTCTTCTCCCTGCTCTATGTCGACAATCTTACCCTTTGCTGTCAGGACGATGATTCACCTCTCCTTTATCGGCGCCTTCAACTTGCGATTGATGTCGTGTGGTCTTAAGCCACCAATCATGGCTTCAAGTTCTCTACATCTTAAGATTTGTGCTAAGACTTTTACTCAGAAGCATGTCGTTCTTTGTCCCTCTTTGTCACTTTATGGTCATCCCCTTGTGTACAAGGATTCATCCAAGCTTTTGGGGTTAATCTTTGACACTCATTTGTCCTGGTTGTCCCATATCTCTTACCTCCATGTTGAATGTTCTAAGGCCCTTAACTTCCTTAAGGTTTTGTCCCATACTTCTTGGGGAGCGGATAAGCACACACTCCTCTCTTTTACACTCCTCTCTCGTACTGTCTAAACTCGATTATGGTTGCCATACTTACTCGTCTGCTTCTCCTTCTACTCTTTGCTGTCATGATGCTTTACACCTTATTGGGTTATGTCTCAGCTCTGGTGCCTTCCATTCGACTCCTGTCCTCAGCTTGTATCTTGACACTGGCTACTTATCTCTCCAGGACCGCTGTGATCGCTACTGTCTTCGGTACCTTGCGAGGTCCTTACAACATCCTCACTCTCGCCTCTGTCATGCTTTGACTTTTACCCCTCCTATAGTTCCTGTTCCTCTTCACCACCTTCCTTTTTCTGTCCATTTGTCTTGCTTGCAGGATTCTTTTCCGGTTCGTATTACCAATATTCCTCCTCATATTGTTCCGTCCTTGCCCCCGTGGAGGGCCCCCCCTTCCAAAATTTTGTACTTCCCTGACCCGCATCACTAAAGCTTTTACCCTTCCTACGGTTCTGAAATGCCTTTTCCTTGAATACTTTTCTTCACCCTCCCACTCCACTTCCACCTCCACTGATGGGTGTCTGTCTACAGACAGTGAGGGCTACTCTGTTGTTTTTCCTGACTACACTTGTATGTGTCGCCTACCTCCGGAGACTAGCATCTTCATAGCAGAACTTTATGCTATTCTCTTTGCTCTTCGTCTCCTGCTTTCTCATTGTCAATCCTCCTTTGTGATTGTAGTTAACTCTTGTAGTACCCTCATGGCTCTAGAGTCCTTTAATCCAGTCCATCCGATGATCATCAACATTCAACATTGGCTCTTTCTTATCTCCAGTAAATTTAAGTTGGTAGAGTTTTACTGGGTTCCCAGCCATGTTGGTGTCTCTTTAAATGAGTGTGCGGATGCTGCCGCTAAGGAGGCTATCCGCTCTTGTCCCATCTTTCGTAAAGGTATCCCTTATTCTGACTTTTACCCAGTTATTCATTCCTCCATCCTTGCCCGTTGGCAGGGTTGATGGTCTTCTGTTGCTTGTAACAAACTTCGTACTCTTAAGAATAGTGTGTCCCTGTGGCCTTCCTCCTATCACCGTAACCAGTGGTGGGAAACGGCTTTGGCTAGGTTACGTATTGGCCATACATGCTTAACTCACGGTCACTTAATGGAGCGCTGCCCTGCTTCTTATTGTCCAAATTGCATTGTCCCTCTTACAGTCGTGCATATTCCTGTTGATTGTCCTGACTTCCAGGACGAGCATGTGTCTTGCTTTCCGACCGTCCCTAGCGGTCACTTGTCCTTCGATAGAATTCTTGGTGAATTGGATACTATTGATATGGTTCACCTTATGCATTTCGGTTCTCGTATTGGCAACCTTGGTGATATTTAGCGCCCTTTGATTATTCTGCACATTTGATGGTGCTACATAGCCTTCCCGGTTTGGTGCCTTCTTTTGATAGTTACTTACTTGATCAGCTGATCATACAGTAACTAACTTGAATCTCTAATACAATATTAAATTCCCACTATACAGTTCTAAGTATAACTATATCATCCTAGCTTTACAATACACAACCGATTACTATCACAATATACTTACAACACTGTGAGCATCAAGTTGCTCTTACATCTGGCAAGGAAGTGATTGCCCGTCATTTGCAAGTTGAGGACGAGTCCTCTTGTATATAAAGTACCAGAGGGTTCACTTCTTCTTTAACCCAAACCTATCTAAAAACTCATATAATTTAATTAATACTAATCCCTTCACCTTATCCAAGACATTCAGGGCCTATCACTAAAATACCTAAAAGAGGGAAAGGGTCTTGGATACCTTTGCCAGAGTGCAATCTCGGGTCCAGAGTCGTAACATTCCTGAACCCTACATTAAAAGAAAACATAAAACTAAGATGTAACTTTATCCAAATTTCCAAAACTTGTATCAGTATCAGAATGTAATAATTACTTTGAAATTTGAAAATCAAAGGAATTATATGATATATCTGTTAGAAATTTTTAATATTCCATGTTTTTAATCCTCATTTGCAAAGAAGAAACTTATAAAAATATTTTTTTCAAATACTTTAGGAATTGCACATTGTCATGACCAAGGGCTGAGAGTTGCACTCTCGAACAAAGAACAAAGCAAATAAAGCTCTTAATCTTGACAAAATTTTGAGGCCTGGAGATTTCATCTTCAGAAGAACATACGTTAGCTGCTCTGGAGAAAGTGCAACACCTGGCAACAAAAATCATTTCAGAGCTAAGTCAACTCATGTACCAAGAATGGTTGAGGGCCACAGGGATAACAACACTGCAAACCAGGAATGTCAGGGTGGATCTCATTGAAACTTTTAAAATACTGAACAATTTGGAGGATTGATCCAGACAATTTCTTCAAAAGGTCAGAGATAACACAAACAAGGAGCAATGGTTTCAAGTTCAACAAGCCACAATGTAGGACTGAAACTGGAGATGCTTTTTCACCCACAAGGTTATAAACCCATGGAACCGTCTACCCGCCAAAGCCAAAATTACCACAATGCTTTTAAATTTTAAAATCCAACTGGAAAAGATCACGGCAAATGATGATGAACCTCGACACGCCACCAGCTACCTGTCCTTGTCGAGGCCACTAGTGTTATTGGCTCTCAGGTAAATTCATGTAAAGAAATTCAAAGAATATTAATTCAAGGATGCCAAAAAAAAGTTATTTGTGAAACCTTTGAATTTTTAATAACTCTCTCAAAAGTGACTCACAAGAGTGGAAAGTTACTAATTCCACACCAGTATGTAAAGAAAAGAAACCAAGGTTTCTTGATTGTTTGGCCAATCATTTTAACATTAGTAGCTGGTAAAGTTGTGGAAATAATAATTCGAGAGGACATAATGCAACAACAAATAGTAATAATATATTATTATTATTTTTTTTATTATTTAGTCAAAATCTAGTAAGAGACTTCTAGCATGCTTTTCCTGGAAAGGTTTCGTGTTTGATAAATTGTGATTTCTTTCATAACATTTGTAATACAGAATGTTTGATGAGCGCAAGATGGTAAACATATATATATCTGAATTTTCAGAAAGCTTTTCATAAAGTTCCTCATTAAAGGAGACAATTTTTTTATGTACATGTAGTTTATCTTTTGCTGTACATGTAGTTCAAGATGGCAATGGTCATAATGGATACACACTACAAGTGGCGTACCTCAGCTACCTGACTGGTATACGTCAATTTTACATTAGCTAGTAGAGGCTAGTGTCTGGTTGGTATAGGTAAACTTTATGTTAGTAGAGGAATTAAGCTGGCAACGTGTGGCCTATTGGGTTGACCGAGGTCAATGTTAACATTTATAGCATTTGCAGCATTAAGTGACTTTGTTAAATTTGTTGTTTATTATTAAGTTTCTAGATTTAGAAATAAATTCAGGATCGGATTATATTGCCATTAACACTCTAGTTTGGTCTGTAATTTGTTATTGGTATGTAAAGTTGGCTTGATAACAAGTGTTAGCGTGACACAGCGTCTGCCAACACCACCTCCTGCTCTAACAGGTCCATGTACCCACATTTATTTCTTCTATGCCACCACTCTTTCTCCCATCCTTAATCTATTTATTCACCCAGTTTGAAATTTAAATATTTACTAGGAAGTACAATGGGGCTATGATGTGCTTAGTTTGGTTATTAAGGAGCTCTGTCTGGCAAAACCACTGAGTTTTGGGCATCTTAAAGCTAATACAGATGAGGTTTACATTCACAATTTGGGGTAATTTTGAAGTTAATTTAAATGAAATAGTTAAAACTAGTAGACATATTATAGTTGACATTACAAGTAAATACATAATGTTCCAATTTAAATAATGACTACTGTATGTAACATTAGTACAGTACCAAGTAAAGGTGGTCATAATTGGGGGAGTCAAAGGTTGGGGGAGACCTTTGACAAGCTGCCAGCTTCCTGTCCTCGTTAAGGCCAATAGAGTTTTAGTGCCACTCAGGTAAATTCAGGTAAATAATGAAAAAATCAGCGTTGAATGTAATGAAACGCTATTTTCTGGGTGAGTCCCGGAGGCTCCCCAGAGCTATACTGGGCTGATGTGCATATATTAGACCATGGCAACAGTTAACTGATGGAGTTATAGGCCTACTGGGGGCCAAAGCTAAAACCTGGCCCCCCCCCCCTTAGATGAGGCATGAGGTGCAATGGCTTATAGACACTCCCATGTAATTGGAAACAGTCTATGTCTGCCATCTACCAGGTCAGGCACCCAGAAAGGTAGGAATTCCAAAACAAACTACAGCTAGTTAAAAATTGCAAACTGAAAGCCAAACTAACAGGTAGAACTCCTGCAAGTAGAACTCCCCTATCGAAAACAAGCAAACAAGCATGACGTCACCACAGCCGCTACGCAGCCATCTGTGCAACTCATCCCTCCCTGGGAGGGGAGAAGGGGGGTCCCAGACCTCTGCACCAGCCGTTTCTCCTTATTTCAGAGTCTGAATATCAAAAACATGAAAAAAACGATGACCAGACGGAGGGACGCCGGGGAGCCTCTTGGTCTCCCCCAGAAAATGGCGCTTCATTACATTCAATGCTGGTTTTCTGTGGAGAGCCCCTTCGGCTCCCCGGAGCTACCTAACCAAAGATAAAGAAAAAAAGGGACTTACCCAGTAGGCGGCCGCCACTCGCTCCTCAACTCAAAGTCGAGACAACTGGCTGCATCCTGCGATCCAAGGCTACAAACGACCGAGAAGGGCCAGGAACATTAATGAGGTACCGTGCAGCCAGGAACATTAATGAGGTACCATGAGGCCAGGACCCTGTTCAACCCCGTGTCCGAATGTCAGCCCAAGACATTTTACAAAAAAACAGCAGTCAAAGCTACGAACTGACGAATGTCGTGAGTACGGGGGATAGACCGCAGGCTGGCTGGACCAAATAATCCTGCAGACAACTTGGGAGGCCCACGCCCTGGAACAAGGAAGAAGAGAAATTGGGTCCACCCAAAGTACATCCCCTGCCACAGAGGCCGTGGCGCGCAAATAACGACTAAGAGCCACAACCTGAAACAAAACCGAACACCCCCGGCCGAACAATGCAAGCATCAATCACAAAAGGGCCCCTCAGAAAGCAGCAGACTGATTCTTTGCCAGAAAAGAAAGAGACGGGTGCAAAGGAACAAAATGATCACCAGGACTGAAAGAGCAGAAATGCCTGTGCTGGAGGAGAGCATGAAGCTCCCTGACCTGACCCCCAGAGGCCAAGGCCAACGAGAAAAGAAGTCATTGAAAACTAGTCCTGAACTGAGGGGGGCCACCACAAACCGAGGAGAAGAGAGAGCACTCAGTCCAACGACCAGAACAGCTCAGGCGGCACATGAGCAGACCGGAGGTGAAACAATGCCAAGAAAACTTGTGGAACTGAGCAGAAGTGACATCCACTCTGAACACAAGCAGCAGCGGCTCGGCCAGATGGTCCTGAAACAACCAAGAGAGAGAGAGAGAGAGAGAGGACAAAACAACCCTATCAGAAATTGAAGACAATTTACGAAGAGACCAAAAGTGCCAAAAGGACCGCCAGAAAACTTCATACTGCCATCAAGACAAAACTCGCAGGTTGGACACCATCAATGAAGCCACCTGGTCACCATACAAGTGGTGATAAATCCACGTCAAAAAGACCAGACACGAAGAATGGAGGAGAAGATCGAACCAGTCACGTACTGTACCGGACCAATCTGCTGAAAGAGGCAGAGCCGAGGGAAGACCCTCGGGTTCGAACATCCAGCAAGCAGCGCCTGAAACCAGGGCTGGGCCGGCCACCAAGGGGCCAACAGGACTACTCTCTTCCCTGGTAAGTCTTCAAGCAAGCCAGGACCTGGAGCAACAACCGAACCAGTGGGAAGAGGTGCAGGTAACCCCACCTTGACCAGACCAGTCGAAAGGCATCGATCGCGACGGCCTCGCAATCAACAAAGGACGCCACATTCACTGGAAGATGCCTCGACCATGCTAATGCAAAGAGATACATCCCTGGGTACCCATAGGTCCAGTAGAGCCAACTGAACAAGTCGGCATTGACCATCCATTCTGTGGAAAGGGGAATGAACCGAGACAGGCCATCCACCAGGACGTTCAACACTCTTTGAATGTGACCTGCCAGGAGAGCTGAACCCCGAGAACTCAGCAGACGAGTCACTCGAAGCGACCAGCCCTATAGAGCCAAGTACTGCATCGAACCCCTGCGATTCAGACAATGGACCACAGGGGAGCAGTCCGAATGGTGCCGGATCGGTTCTCTGCGAGCGACACAAACCCTCTGAAGCGAATGCCATACTGCCACAAACTACTGTGCTGTGCTGTGAGCTCGACAGAAGGAAAGACCCCACCAACTCTGGCTGGCCTGGTAAGCACTGGTCACAAAGCCCCAGCTGAGAGACAAGGCATATGTGAAGACATCGAGCGAGGGCTCGGGAAGGCGCCATGGCACAGAACCCCAAAAACCCGAAGAGGAAGTCGGTGACGCAGCAGCCGATGCAAGACCCCAGGGGTCTGAACCCAGCGATAACAAGAGCGGCAAAGGGACGTCCTCAAAGGAACCAGAACAGTCGCCAATGCCAGATCTGACCCGACGGGTAGACCAGCATGGCACAGTTCAAATTTCCGCACAGCTGCTCGAACAACCGACAAGTGACCCAGGTGCCCTCCAAAAACAGTCGAAGGTGGGATTGTAGCCATAACACCGCTACGGGATGGAGAGACAAGAAGTGGTCCGAGAGTCCCACACAATTCCCAGCCAAGTCTGAACCTGAGAGGAAACCAAATGGGTCTTCCTCCAGTTCACCACGAACCCAAACCCAGCGAGCTGGGAAAGAACCAAATTTTTGGTGAGCACACACAGACTGGCTGGGAGCCTAGATCAGCCAGTCATCGAGTTAAGCTAGAACCTGAACCCCTAATTAAATTGGGATGTGCAAAACGTGTCCCAGAGGTCCAGATATCATCCAAGCACCCAGTGCCAAAGTAGCTGGACCTGACAGGGTGGTTATCCGATCGGAGGGGCAAAAGACCCAGGGGCTCAGATGGGACAAGTCCACACTGAACCGCAGATCTGCACAGTCCCGCATTAGTACTGAAAACAGGAGAGGAAACCCACCTGAGGGACACTGTTGTTTCAACCACGCCCAAGCGAACCCACTCCAGGATGACCAGACAGAGTGCAGGGAAGAGGCCTGCCCTGGCAGCCCCGATCCCCCCAAAAGAGGAGGGAGTACCCAACACCACCGCAGGCCAGAGGAAACGACCTGAAATGCCCACGAATCGTGGGACCAGGCAAGAGCAATCGTGAGCCTCCCCCTATTGCCCCGTCAATGGGTCAAACTGCAAAAGGGCCAACGACCTTTACAAGAGCCTGACAGATGCTCAGAGCGAACACTGCAATGATGGCTCCGCAAGAGGGACCGGTCCAGAATCTGGCACTACTGGATCATGATGACGAAAGGAGCCCCAAGCCCTGGCAAGACCACCACAACCCCCCCCCCCCCAGAGAGTCATAGGCCATCAACTAGACGAAGCCACTGCAGACTCTGCAAACAACAATGGACAAAGGGGACAAAAATCTAAGAGCCAGGGGCCCAAGCAGATTCCAAAGAGTAGACGAGTACCACCTGTTGACATGTGAGACGAGAAGCAAAGAACAAGAACACCATCTCCTTCAGAATCATCGCATACAACTTCAACAAGGCCCTTGCTGCCAAGCAAGCATACCGGACACCAGCCCAGAACCCAGCTCCTCCACATCCTCCTCTAGCCAGTCCGAAGACAGCTCCACCAGGGAAAAGAAGCACAAGACCGAAGCCAATGCCCACGGGCGCACATATCCTCGGCCACCAGGGACGCTGAAAGGGAGGGGAACCTGCACATGAAGCTGCACCTAGCCGACATTACAAGGAACGATGGGTGGTGAACAAGCATGCATTGAGGTGCTCAAACTCGACCCCCAGGTATACCTGAATGGTCAGAATCAACTCCTGCCATTCATGTACGCGGATCCGACAGAAANGGTGTAGTAAGGTTGATGCCAGGGTTATCTTGAGGTTATCTTGAGATAATTTTGGGGCTTTTAGTGTCCCCGCGGCCCGGTCCTCGACCAGGCCTCCACCCCCAGGAAGCAGCCCGTAACAGCTGACTAACACCCAGGTACCTATTTTACTGCTAGGTAACAGGGGCATAGGGTGAAAGAAACTCTGCCCATTGTTTCTCGCCGGCGCCTGGGATCGAACACAGGACCACAGGATCACAAGTCCAGCGCACTGTCCGCTTGGCCGACCGGCTCCCTAAACATACGTCGGGGTGAGGTCACGTCGGTCCAGATTGAGGCTGTGTCTCACAGTCAGCGTGAGGTCTCACAGTCAGCGTGAGGTCTCACAGTCAGCGTGAGGTCTCACAGTCAGCGTGAGGTCTCACAGTCAGCGTGAGGTCTCACAGTCAGCGTGAGGTCTGCTCCACTCTTCACACCGCCACTATGCGTTCAACACCTATTTTCAATTACGCTATTTCTACTGTTTTTCTTCACTACCTTATGGTTTTGGTCAAAATTCAAGTTTTTCATTCACTCGTATACACTTCTTCACTACGATGTAGTCTGATTATCCCTCCCCTTTACTAGTGACCCTGGAGCTCCCAACTCTACGTCCAACCGACACCACGGACACAACTGTGTGTGTGTGTGTGTGTGTGTGTGTGTGTGTGTGTGTGTGTGTGTACTCACCTAACTCACCTAATTGTGCTTGCAGGGGTTGAGCTCTGGCTCTTTGGTCCCGCTTCTCAACTGTCAATCAACTGGTGTACAAGTTCCTGAGCCTACTGGCTCTATCATATCTACATTTAAAACTGTGTATGGAGTCAGCCTCCACCACATCACTGCCTAATGCATTCCATCTGTTAACTACTCTGACACTGAAAAAGTTCCTTCTTACGTCCCTGTGGCTCATGTGGGTACTAAGTTTCCACCTGTGTCCCCCTTGTTCGCGTCCCACCAGTGTGTGTGTGTAATTACCTAAGTGTAATTACCTAAGTGTAGTTACAGGATGAGAGCTTTGCTCGTGGTGTCCCGTCTCCCCAGCACTCTTTGTCATATAACGCTTTGAAACTACTGACGGTCTTGGCCTCCACCACCTTCTCACCTAACTTGTTCCAATCGTCTACCACTCTGTTTACAAAAGTGAATTTTCGTATATTTCTTCGGCATCTGTGTTTAGCTAGTTTAAATCTATGACCTCTTGTTCTTGAAGTTCCGGGTCTCAGGAATTCTTCCTTATCAATTTTATCGATTCCTGTTACTATTTTGAACATAGTGATCATATCGCCTCTTTTTCTTTTATCTTTTATTTTTTGCATATTTAATGCCTCTAACCTCTCCTCGTAGCTCTTGCCCTTCAGTTCTGGGAGCCACTTAGTAGCATGTCTTTGCACCTTTTCCAGTTTGTTGATGTGCTTCTTAAGATATGGGCACCACACAACCGCTGCATATTCTAGCTTTGGCCTAACAAAAGTCGTGAACAATTTCTTTAGTATTTCTCCATCCATGTATTTAAACGCAATTCTGAAGTTAGAAAGCGTGGCATAGGCTCCTCGCACAATATTCTTTATGTGGTCCTCAGGTGATAGTTTTCTATCTAGAACCACCCCTAGATCCCTTTCTTTGTCAGAATTCTTTAAAGATTTCTCACATAATTTATAGGTTGTGTGGGGTCTATGTTCTCCAATTCCACATTCCATAACATGGCATTTATTCACATTAAATTCCATTTGCCAAGTGTTGCTCCACATACTTATTTTATCCAGGTCTTTTTGAAGGGCATGACAATCATCTAGGTTTCTTATCTTCCCTATTATCTTAGCATCATCAGCAAACATGTTCATGTAATTCTGTATACCAACTGGTAGATCGTTTATGTAGACAATGAACATTACCGGTGCAAGAACTGAACCCTGAGATACTCCACTCGTGACATTCCTCCAATCTGATACCTTGCCTCTGATTACGGCCCTCATTTTTCTGTCAGTTAGGAAATTTTTCATCCATGTTAGTAGCTTACCCGTCACCCCTCCATATGTTCCAGTGTGTGTGTGTGTGTGTGTGTGTGTGTGTGTGTGTGTGTGTGTGTGGTGTGTGTGTGTGTGTGTGTGTGTGTGTGCACTCACCTAGTTGTGCTTGTGGGGGTTGAGCTCTGGCTCTTTGGTCCTCGCCTCTCAACTGTCAATAAATATTTTTTCCCCACACACACACATATACCCAGGAAGCAGCCCGTAGCAGCTGTCTAACTCCCAGGTACCTATCTACTGCTAGGTGAACAGGGGCAGATGAGGGAAGAAACTGCCCATTTGCTTCTGCCATCGCGGGGATTGATCCCCAGACCCTAGGATTACGAACCCCGAGCACTGTTTACTCAGCCACCAGGCCCCCATGTGTGTGGTGTATGTGTGTACTAACCTAGTTGTACTCACTTAGTTGTGCTTGCGGAGGTTGAGCTCTAGCTGGCCCTTTGGTCCCGCCTCTCAACTGTCAATCAACTGGTGTACAGATGGGTTATTTGTTGACCTACGTAAGGCTTTTGACACTGTCAACCACCAAAACCTTCTTCTTCAATTACATCATTATGGAGTTAGAGGTCACTCCCTGCAATACCTCAAATCTTACCTTACTGACAGGCTCCAGTATGTTTCTGTGAATAATTCAATTTCTCCCACCCTACCCATCAACATTGGTGTTCCTCAGGGCAGCATAATAGGTCCTCTCCTCTTTCTCATCTACATTAATGACCTTCCAAATGCCTCTCAACACCTCAAACCAATCTTATTTGCTGACGACACAACCTTCATTTACTCCAGTCCTGACCCCCTTGCTCTCAATGTCACAGTAAATACTGAACTAAATAAAGTCCATCTTTGGCTAACTGCCAACAAACTCACCCTTAACATTGACAAAACTTTCTATATTTTGCTTGGTAATAAATCCTCAGATCAAACTAATCTAAGAATAAACCCAACCCAAATTAGTAACACAGTAGATGGTAAATTCCTTGGTGTCCTCATCGATAACAAGCTGAATTTCCAGGGACACATTCTAAATATATCAAAAAATGTTTCTAAAACTGTTGACATTCTTTCTAAGATCAGATATTATATACCTCGCCTTGCCATGATGACTCTCTATTACTCTCTCATCTATCCATATCTCAACTATGGTATTTGTGCTTGGGGTTCTACTACCTAAAATCATTTACGTCCTCTAATTACCCAACACAAAGCTGCTATTAGAACAACATCTAACTCTGGCCCCAGACATCACTCGGTACCCTTACTCAAATCTTTGAATATGTTAGATATTAAGTCACTGCACATCCTCTCAAGTGCACTCTATATATTTAAAACTCTGAACTGCAATGTCAATTCTGTCCTTAAATGCTTCCTAGAAGGTTGTAACAGAACCCATGAGCACCACACCAGAAACTGCCCGAAACGCTTTGCGTAATAGTGGCTTTAGGCATTGTATGTACTAGCTCTATCTATAAATCTATCAATTTTTGTATCACCTCTTGTCTGGGCCTATACCCTTCAGACTGAACTATTTGCCTTGCTCCTTGCACTGAAATGTGTACAAGTCTCCAAACTTGATACATTAATTGTAAGTGACTCCTTATCATCCTTAAATGCTCACAACTCTTTAAGACATAACTGTAACATGCTCGTGTCCGAAGCTAGACACAAATACAACAAAATTATTAAGAATGGTAACAGAGTCCATTTCATGTGGTCTCCGTCTCATGTTGGCCTCCGAATGCATGATACAGCTGATAAGTTAGCCAAAGAATCTGCCTTTAAAGGAGCCGTTGAGTGTAACCTTGGATTGTCAATGAGCAATCTGAGAGCAGCAGTACACCGAGAACTTCAACAAGATCTTGTAGTTCTGAAGCAAGTGAAATTGACACCAGTAATTCCATCTATCATCATACTATCATGCAAGAGGAGCACACATCTATGGATCATCCAATAAAATCAGCAGACTTCTAGATGTTACTGCTGCTCGGCTTAGACTCGGTTACAAGTATCTCTGAGAATTCTCATTATCTGCCGATGTAGACCTGACCAAATGTAAACTGTGTCAACAAAATTATTCACACACCCTCCGTCACTATGTGATGGAGTGCGAAAACATACGTGAATTTAGAGACAATTCTATAACCAATGTTCCAGCGATGTGTAAATATTTCATCCAAAATGATCTGCTACTAGAAATTTTAGCCAAATATCCCCAGTTTGCTAACTGTAGGTAGTAACCGAGTGATTGTAACCTATCCACCGCTGCCCACTGGATGGGAGGCGGTGTGCAGGACAAACATATCAATTGTGACACTAGCTCTCCACATATGTCAGTTGCTTAATTTAGAACCTGTACTTGAGGTCGATCTCGAACCCATTGTTGATGAGACGACTTACATTGAATTTTGTAACTAGCTCATCAAGATTGTAACTTGCTTAGCTAAATGAATTGTGGGGTTCAGTCCCTGAGCCCATTATGTGCCTCTGTAACCCTTTCCACTACCGCCCACAAGATGGGTATGGGGTGCATAATAAATGAACTAAACTAAACCTCTTGTATGTATGTACTATACCTGAATAAACATTTGAATTTTGAATTTTATTTGAATTTGAACAAATACAGTTTTGATATTCCAAGAGTGCGACTTAATCAAACTAGAAATGCTCTACAAATCAAGGGACCCAGAATGTGGAATGACCTCCCCAAGCATGTTAAAGACTGTACCTCTCTCAACCAGTTTAAGAGAAAATATAAACATTAACTCACTCCACAAATTCTCTTCTGTCAACTACATTTACAAAACCCTGTTCTAAGTGCAAATCCTGCTCTGAAACTCTTCCTGGACAGATGTAATAGGACCCATTATCACCACACCAGAAATAAATATCTCTTTGATATCCCCAGAGTCAAACTTAATATGTGTAAACACTCTATGCAAATATATTGACCCAGTCTATGGAACTCGCTCCCTAATGAATTGAAAAGTTGTCCAACTTTTGCGTCATTCAAAAACAAACTAAAAAGTACATAATTTCATCTTCATAGTTTCCTTTCTTGTGCTTTCAAATTGCTCTGTATCTAGTACTACCCAATCTCTCAATCTTTATGTACCTAATCCAACAACTTTACCATTTTGTTCATTGCTGTCTTATATGTGCTCTTAATATGCTGTATTGTGCATATGAATCTTTGTTATATTACCAATCAAGCTGTCAATGTAATCAATCAGAGCTACCGATGTGCTTTAATATACCTACTAGTTTCTCTCATCTCATTTTTTCTTTACAATGTAACTGTTATCACTTTATAAATTTTGCTAGAATTTACCTACTTAAAATTATCTGTTAGATTAAGGACCTGCCTGAATGCTGCGCATACTACTGGCTTTACAAGAACGTTAACACAATGCTATGTATCCTCACAAACCGAATGTACCGTCTTGTATATATATGTAACGTACAATTATGTTACGTTGTTGGGTAGATTAGATACACAGTGTTTAGTGAGTTTCATATTTATTTAGTAGTCCTGGATACAGCAGTGTCGTAGACGTTGAGACGAAGCCTGGAGCAGAGCAGAGAGCTGAGTGAGGCCGGAGTCTGGAGCTCTATGCGGGAGAGCGTGGCGGCTCGATTGGGAATTGCGAGTGTCTGAACTCGGGAGCGAGAGCGTTGTAGCTGGATGCGGTCGTAGTCTGCTGTCTGCTCTGTGTCGAAGCTGCAGCGTCTTGGGTCGATTAGAACTGCCCAAGCCAAGTACTACATTCTTGACTGAGATTGTACTGTCCGCTATTCATCAAATCGCTTGTTTATATGGTGATTACACCTCAGCTCCCTCCAACAAGATGAGAAGAGTATTACCTGTAATTGGGGAAAGGATTGTAGCTTCTGTAATTAGTGCTAATTAGTTATGCTATTAAGATAATGAGATAATGAGTGAGTATAAGATTTACTCGCTACATATATATAAATAAATAAAAAACTAAGTACTACCTAATTAGCTCCATGTAACCTACCTTACCCTCTAAATGTCAACCCATGTCTTGCTATTTTTAAACAACACTGTTGACCAACTTGTTTAATTGCTGATTACTGCCATCTCCCCACCCCCTCTTTCAACACAATTTACACTTAGATTAATACTTACTACTAATTGAGATAAGTGTTTTTTCCCCACACCTTGCCCGAAACGCTGTGCGTACTAGTGGCTTTAGGTATTGTATGTACTNCCATGCAACAATAGAGTAGGACGCAACGACAGCAACAGGTGCAAGTGTGAGCGTGGGCTTACCTGTGGGCTGTACACATGCAAACTCACACTTATGAGGGGCTATATAACCAAGGGTCAGGTCAACATAGCCCAGGGTCAGGTCAACATAGCCCAGGGTCAGGTCAACATAGCCAAGGGTCAGGTCAACATAGCCAAGAGTCAGGTCAACATAGCCAAGGGTCAGGTCAACATAGCCAGGGTCAGGTCAACATAGCCCAGGGTCAGGTCAACATAGCCAAGGGTCAGGTCAACATATCCAAGGGTCAGGTCAACATAGCCAAGAGTCAGGTCAACATAGCCAAGGGTCAGTTCAACATAGCCCAGGGTCAGGTCAACATAGCCAAGGGTCAGGTCAGCATAGCCAAGGGTCAGGTCAACATAGCCAAGGGTCAGGTCAACATAGCCAAGGGTCAGGTCAACATAGCCCAGGGTTAGGTCAACATAGCCAGGGTCAGGTCAACATAGCCCAGGGTCAGGTCAACATAGCCAAGAGTCAGGTCAACAACCAAGGGTCAGGTCAACATAGCCCAGGGTCAGGTCAACATAGCCCAGGGTCAGGTCAACATAGCCCAGGGTCAAGTCAACATAGCCCAGGGTCAGGTCAACATAACCAAGGGTCAGGTCAACATAGCCCAGGGTCAGGTCAACATAGCCCAGGGTCAGGTCAACATAACCAAGGGTCAGGTCAACATAACCAAGGTCAGGTCAACATAACCAAGGGTCAGATCAACATAGCCCAGGGTCAGGTCAACATAGCCCAGGGTCAGGTCAACATAGCCCAGGGTCAGGTCAACATAGCCAAGAGTCAGGTCAACATAACCAAGGGTCAGGTCAACATAGCCCAGGGTCAGGTCAACATAGCCCAGGGTCAGGTCAACATAGCCAAGAATCAGGTCAACATAACCAAGGGTCAGGTCAACATAGCCAAGAATCAGGTCAACATAACCAAGGGTCAGGTCAACATAGCCCAGGGTCAGGTCAACATAGCCCAGGGTCAGGTCAACATAGCCCAGGGTCAGGTCAACATAGCCCAGGGTCAGGTGAACATAGCCCAGGGTCAGGTCAACATAGCCCAGGGTCAGGTCAACATAGCCAAGAATCAGGTCAACATAACCAAGGGTCAGGTCAACATAGACAAGGGTCAGGTCAACATAGCCCAGAGTCAGGTCAACATAGCCCAGGGTCAGGTCAACATAGCCCAGGGTCAGGTCAACATAGCCCAGGGTCAGGTCAACATAGCCCAGGGTCAGGTCAACATAGCCAAGAGTCAGGTCAACATAACCAAGGGTCAGGTCAACATAGCCCAGGGTCAGGTCAACATAGCCAAGGGTCAGGTCAACATAGCCAAGGGTCAGGTCAACATAGCCCAGGGTCAAGTCAACATAGCCCAGGGTCAGGTCAACATAACCAAGGGTCAGGTCAACATAGCCCAGGGTCAGGTCAACATAGCCCAGGGTCAGGTCAACATAGCCCAGGGTCAGGTCAACATAACCCAGGGTCAGGTCAACATAACCAAGGGTCAGGTCAACATAGCCCAGGGTCAGGTCAACATAACCAGGGTCAAGTCAACATAGCCCAGGGTCAGGTCAACATAACCAAGGGTCAGGTCAACATAGCCCAGGGTCAGGTCAACATAGCCCAGGGTCAGGTCAACATAGCCCAGGGTCAGGTCAACATAGCCAAGGGTCAGGTCAACATAACCAAGGGTCAGGTCAACATAGCCCAGGGTCAGGTCAACATAACCCAGGGTCAGGTCAACATAGCCCAGGGTCAGGTCAACATAGCCAAGGCTCAGGTCAACATAACCAAGAGTCAGGTCAACATAACCAAGGGTCAGGTCAACATAGCCCAGGGTCAGGTCAACATAGCCCAGGGTCAGGTCAACATAGCCCAGGGTCAGGTCAACATAGCCAAGGGTCAGGTCAACATAACCAAGAGTCAGGTCAACATAACCAAGGGTCAGGTCAACATAGCCCAGGGTCAGGTCAACATAGCCCAGGGTCAGGTCAACATAGCCCAGGGTCAGGTCAACATAGCCAAGGGTCAGGTCAACATAACCAAGGGTCAGGTCAACATAGCCAAGGGTCAGGTCAACATAGCCAAGGGTCAGGTCAACATAACCAAGGGTCAGGTCAACATAGCCAAGGGTCAGGTCAACATAGCCAAGGGTCAGGTCAACATAGCCAAGGGTCAGGTCAACATAACCAAGGGTCAGGTCAACATAACCAAGGGTCAGGTCAACATAACCCAGGGTAAGGTCAACATAACCAAGGGTCAGGTCAACATAACCAAGGGTCAGGTCAACATAACCAAGGGTCAGGTCAACATAACCAAGGGTCAGGTCAACATAACCAAGGGTCAGGTCAACATAGCCAAGGGTCAGGTCAACATAGCCAAGGGTCAGGTCAACATAACTAAGGGTCAGGTCAACATAACCAAGGGTCAGGTCAACATAACCAAGGGTCAGGTCAACATAACCAAGGGTCAGGTCAACATAACCAAGGGTCAGGTCAACATAACCAAGGGTCAGGTCAACATAGCCAAGGGTCAGGTCAACATAACCAAGGGTCAGGTCAACATAGCCAAGGGTCAGGTCAACATAACCAAGGGTCAGGTCAACATAGCCAAGGGTCAGGTCAACATAACCAAGGGTCAGGTCAACATAACCAAGGGTCAGGTCAACATAACCAAGGGTCAGGTCAACACGGGTCAACGGTGACACTTTAAGGTAACAAGGCTGTCAGTTAAGATGGCGTCATGCTAGTCCACCAGGAGTACCAGTTCCCAACGAGCTGAGGACCTCACCTGCTCCTCACAGTAGTCCACCAGGAGTACCAGTTCCAACGAGCTGAGGACCTCACCTGCTCCTCACAGTAGTCCACCAGGAGTACCAGTTCCAACGAGCTGAGGACCTCACCTGCTCCTCACAGTAGTCCATCAGGAGTACCAGTTCCACACGAGCTGAGGACCTCACCTGCTCCTCACAGTAGTCCACCAGGAGTACCAGTTCCACACGAGCTGAGGACCTCACCTGCTCCTTACAGTTGTCCACCAGGAGTACCAGTTCCACACGAGCTGAGGACCTCACCTGCTCCTCACAGTAGTCCACCAGGAGTACCAGTTCCACACGAGCTGAGGACCTCACCTGCTCCTTACAGTAGTCCACCAGGAGTACCAGTTCCACACGAGCTGAGGACCTCACCTGCTCCTCACAGTAGTCCACCAGGAGTACCAGTTCCACACGAGCTGAGGACCTCACCTGCTCCTCACAGTAGTCCACCAGGAGTACCAGTTCCACACGAGCTGAGGACCTCACCTGCTCCTCACAGTTGTACATTAAATCAAGTTGAGAGTGAAGACTGTGTGTGTGTGTGTAATTACCTGAGTGTAATTACCTAAGTGTAGTTACAGGATGAGAGCTACGCTCGTGGTGTCCCGTCTTCCCAGCACTCTTTGTCATATAACGCTTTGAAATTACTGACGGTCTTGGCCTTCACCACCTTCTCACCTAACTTGTTCCAACCGTCTACCACTCTGTTCGCGAAAGTGAATTTTCTTATATTTCTTCGACATCTGTGTTTAGCTAGTTTATATCTATGACCTCTTGTTCTTGAAGTTCCAGGTCTCAGGAAATCTTCCCTATCGATTTTATCAATTCCTGTTACTATTTTGTATGTAGTGATCATATCACCTCTTTTTCTTCTGTCTTCTAGTTTGGGCATATTTAATGCCTCTAACCTCTCCTCGTAGCTCTTGCCCTTCAGTTCTGGGAGCCACTTAGTAGCATGTCTTTGCACCTTTTCCAGTTTGTTGATGTGCTTCTTAAGATATGGGCACCAAACAACCGCTGCATATTCTAGCTTTGGCCTAACAAAAGTCGTGAACAATTTCTTTAGTATATCGCCATCCATGTATTTAAAAACAATTCTGAAGTTAGAAAGCGTGGCATAGGCTCCTCGCACAATATTCTTTATGTGGTCCTCAGGTGATAATTTTCTATCTAGAACCACCCCTAGATCTCTTTCTTTATCAGAATTCTTTAAAGATTTCTTTGTGTGTGTGTGTGTGTGTGTGTGGTGTGTGGTGTGTGTGTGTGTGTGTGTGTGTGTGTGTGTGTGTGTGTGTGCGTGTGCGTCTGTGTGTGTGTGTGTGTGTGTGTGTGTGTGTGTGTGTGTGTGTGTGTGTGTGTGTGTGTATGTGTATGTGTGTGTGTGTGTCTGTATGTGTGTGTGTGTATTCACTTAGTTGTGTGTGCGTGTGTGTGTGTGTGTGTGTGTGTGTGTGTGTGTGTGTGTGTGTGTGTGTGTGTCTGTATGTGTGTGTGAGTGTTTGTGTGTGTGTGTCTGTATGTGTGTGTGTGAGTGTTTGTGTGTGTGACCCAAGAGTGTGGAGGACAACATGGAACACCTCAAGGTTGAGTGGCAGACAGTGTAGTAGTAAGCACGGCGGGGTCTCTTCTACCCGCCACTTGATATCATTGTATTCAATTTACCTGCGTTAAGGACCCTTAGTGAGGGGTTGTCTGTATAAAGTGGTGAATAATGTAATGTTTATAAATTATCAGATGGTGCTACATAGCCTTCCCGGCTCGGTGCCTTCTTTTGATAATTATTTACGTTTAAATTATCATGCCATTGTGTTATAATGGTGCATGCCGCCGTGATACTGGGCTTCCCGTTCTCTGTGACCCCCCATGCCCTGGCGCCCTACTAGTCCGGTACCCCTGCCTCCCTTCACATCCCTACTATGGTGTGATGGTGTCACAATAAATACTACAATGTCCAGCACTGTGCCGTTATTCTATACAGTAAACCTAAGTGCTTTCAGGAGTATTCCAGTGTCAGGATCCTTGTACCATTTATTCACTGCCAACACCCAGCTCTCCTGGAAGAACATTACTATGCACATGTCCTCACTCCTCTTCCTGGTCCCCCTGTCTGGTGTCTCAGGGTGGTGGTGGCATTTATACTCACCTATTTGTGTCTGTAGGATCGAGCATTGACTCTTGGATCCCGCCTTTCGAGCCATCGGTTGTTTACAGAATGACTCCGGTCCCATTTCCCTATCATACCTGGTTTTAAAATTATGAATAGAGTTTGCTTCCACAACCTGTTCCTTAAGTGCATTCCATTTTCCCACTACTCTCACGCTAAAGAAAACTTCCTAACATCTCTGTGACTCATCTGAGTTTTCAGTTTCCATCCATGTCCCCTCGTTCTGTTACTATTCCGAGTGAACATTTCGTCTATGTCGACTCTGTCAAATCCCCTCAGTATTTTATACGTTCCTATCATATCCCCCCTCTCCCTTCTTTTTTCTAGTGTCGTAAGGCACAGTTCTTTCAGGCGTTCTTCATACCCCATCCCTCATAACTCAGGGACGAGTCTCGTTGCAAACTTCTGAACCTTTTCCAGTTTCCTTATAAGCTTCTTCAGATGGGGGACTCCATGATGAGGCGGCATACCTTAAGACTGGCCTCATGTAGGCAGTGTAAAGCGCCCTAAATACCTCCTTACTTAGGTTTCTGAATGATGTTCTAACTTTTGCCAGTGTAGAGTACGCTGCTGTCGTTAAACTATTTATATGTGCCTCAGGAGATAGATTAGGTGTTACATCCACACCCAGGTCTCTTTCTCGCGTCGTCACAGGTAGGCTGTTCCCCTTCATTGTGTACTGTCCCTTTGGTCTCCTATCTCCTAGTCCCATTTCCATAACTTTACATTTGCTCGTGTTGCACTCCAGTAGCCATTTCTCTGGCCATCTCTGCAACCTGTTCAAGTCCTCTTGGAGGATTCTACAATCCTCATCTGTCACAACTCTTCTCATCAACTTTGCATCATCCGCGAACATCGACATGTAGGATTCTACTCCTGTAAACATGTCGTTACCATATATTAGAAATATAATTGGTCCCAGCAGCGATCCTTGAGGTACTCCACTCGTTACTGTTCGCCAGTCCGACTTCTCGCCTCTTACTGTAACTCTTTGGCTTCTTCCTGTTAGGTAGTTCCTTATCCATGCTAGGACCTTTCCGCCCACCCCCGCCTGCCTCTCGAGTTTGAACAGCAGTCGCATGTGTGGTGCTGTATCAAAGACTTTTTGGCACTCCAGAAATATGCAGTCTACCCAACCATCTCTGTCCTGTCTTATCCTCGTTATTTTATCATAGAATTCCAAAAGGTTTGTTAAGCACGATTTCCCTGTCCAGAACCCATGTTGATGTTTGTTCACAAACCTAACGTTCTCTAGGTGTGCAACCAGTCGTAGCCTAATTATTCTTTCAAGTATTTTACAGGGGATGCTTGTCAGTGATACAGGTCGTTATGTGCCTCCTCCCTATCACTTTTCTTGAAAATTGGTACATTTTCCCTCTTCCAGCAATTGGGCAATTCTCCCAACATAAGTGATTCATTAAAGATCCTTGCCAGAGGCACGCTGAGGGCCTGCGCTGCCTCTTTTATTATCCACGGTGATACTTTGTCTGGTCCAACCGCTTTAGTTGCATCCAGTGTTGTCAACTGTTTCATTACCTCCCCTGCTGTCACCTCTATATCTCTTCTAACAATGGGAGCTGCTCAGGCTCGGTAGTGAACACTCCATGGAAACTGGCATTCAGTGCCTCGCAGATTTCCTTGTCACTTTCTGTATATGCCCCCATCTGTTTTCTTTAGTCTTGTCACTTGGTCGTTCACCGACATTTTTCTTCTTATATGACTGTGTAGTAATTTAGGTTGCTTTTTTGCTTTGATCGCAATATCGTTCTCATAGTTCCTTTCCGATGTTCGTCTTATGTTAATGTAATCGTTCCTAGCTCTGTTGCATCTGATCCTGTTGTCCTCTGTCCTTTGTCTTCTGTATTTCCTCCACTCCCGCCTGCTGGCCATTTTTGCTTCCTGACACTGTCTATTAAACCATGGGTTATTACATTCCCTCTGACTTTTTCCCTTTACTGTTGGTATAAATCTCTCTTCGGCCTCCTGGCATTTCCGTATGACTACGTCCATCATATCTTGGACTGTTTTTCCTCTGATTTCTTTCTCCCACTGCACTTTTCCCAGATAGTCCCTTATCCTCCTGTAGTCACCTTTCCTGTAGTCAACTCTCTTTTCCCAGACCTCTTGTCCCTTGGTCACAAGTTTTAATTCCATCATGAAGTCAAAGACTAGGACACAATGGTCGCTGGCCCCTAGAGGTATTTCATGTTCCAAATTCTCGATGTCTTCTAAGTTCTGGGTGAAAATCAGGTCAAATAGGCTCAGTGTATCTCCTCCTCCTTTCCCTTTTGTCTTCCTTCACATGTTGTGTTAGGAAATTCCTGTCTATAACATCTACTAACTTTGTTCCCCATGTTTCGTCCCCTCCGATGACCTAACGTTTAGGGAGCATAACCAAGCAAATATTGCGGCATCCAGAAAAATTATAGGATGGATTACGAGAACTTTCAAGTCCAGAGATCCCATCACAATGGTTGTACTCTTCAAATCACTTGTGTTGTCCCGTCTTGAGTACTGCTCAGTACTCACTTCCCCCTTTAGAGCAGAAGAGATTGCTGAAATAGAGGGAATACAGAGAACATATACGGCACGCATAGACGCGATAAAGCACCTAAATTATTCAGATCGTCTCAAAGCTCTCCAAATGTACTCACTAGAAAGGAGACGAGAGAGATATCAAATAATATACACATGGAAAATACTGGAGGGCCAGGTCCCAAATCTGCACAGTAAAATAACAACGTACTGGAGTGAACGATATGGAAGAAAATGCAGAATAGAACCAGTGAAGAGCAGAGGTGCCATAGGCACAATCAGAGAACACTGTATAAACATCAGAGGCCCACGGTTGTTCAACGTCCTCCCAGCGAGCATCAGAAATATTACAGGAACAACCGTGGACATCTTCAACAGGAAACTAGATTGTTTCCTCCAAGGAGTGCCGGACCAACCAGGCTGGGGTGGGTTGGTGGGCCTGCTGACCGCTCCAAGCAACAGTCTGGTGGACCAAACT
Organism: Procambarus virginalis; assembly: GCA_020271785.1. Lineage (NCBI taxonomy): Eukaryota > Metazoa > Arthropoda > Malacostraca > Decapoda > Cambaridae > Procambarus > Procambarus virginalis. The sequence goes on from WNGS01113240.1 coordinate 70,963, forward strand.
CTCACAAGTCAAGCCTGGCCCGCCCAGAACCCCATCAACAAGGTATCAATGGGGATTCCTTGATTCCCAGTTTACCTCTCCATGATTTAGGTCCCGCCGTGACCAGCAGCTTCGCTCTCATTCTGTGGGCTAGTGTTGCTGCCTTCTGCAGTTCATCTATGCATGCCTTGTTGTTGTCATCATACTCCTGCCTGGGTCTTCTACTGTTTGGTGGGGGATTGTAGATTACCAAGATCACAATCTTCCTCCCATCTACTGTTAGAGTTCCATGTATGAAGCTTGTGCACTCATTGGTAACCCGATTTCCCTGGTCTTCGAACTTCCATTTCTGCTTTATTAGGAGTGCCACTCCTCCTCCCTGTCTCTGTGTCCTCTCTTTTCTCATCACCTGGTACCTATCTGGAAAGATTGCATCCGAGATCATGTCATTTATTTTAGTTTCCACTATTGCAACTATGTCAGGATCTGCCTCACTAACTCTTTTCTTTTATCTCTTCTGCTTTATTAGATACCCCATCAGCATTGGTGTATCAAACCTTGAGATTTTTAATGGAAACTCTGGTTCCAGAGAGTTTGCCATTTCTTTGGGGGTCTGGGGGATCTGTGGGGTGTCTGGGGAGTGAATGGGGGCAGGGTATCTAGGAAG
>WNGS01113240.1:84701-103723 GCA_020271785.1 Procambarus virginalis
GATGTTGGGTGTCTGTGTATAGCTGAGATAGTCTTGGTAGTAAGGTTGATGTAAAGTCATTCCGGTTACTGACTTTAATATTATAAACGATTACATGACTATGGCTCCCAAGCTTGGCAGGCGTCCTGTGCGCTCTTGTTTACCTCTCTAGTGGCGTCCAGCCGCCGCCGCACATAGAAAACGGATGGTACCATTTTCTGTGAACATGACATCCCTCCTTTTCTTTAAAAGAATGAATACAGGATGTCTACCATGCTTGTAGCACAAAGCAAAGTTATTGACACAAAGTAAGTTATTAACATATCAAGAGATATTGCATACATTTAACATTAATTAAACACACAAAGAATTTAAACAATCTTTACCACAAAGGATTCAATGTTAAAAATACATATGCAATGTTAAACAAACATGAAAGAAACTGTAATACAAAGTTACAAATATTGAATGAGAGATCTGCATTATTCAAACAATATAAATTTAGTTCAGCATAACAAGTAAATACTTTGCATTACATATGAACACAATTAATCATTAAATCGTGTAGGGCGTTTAACATGACGTTTAGGAAGAGAGTCCTTAAATACAAAAATATCCCTCGATGAATTGTTTATCGAGTTATAACTCATTTTTTCTTTTTCTTTTGCACGACTTTGCACTTCATCATTTTCTACACTATTTGGAATCACTTTGAAATAAGCCATATTACGTGTTATACTATGATCTCTATTACTCGCTGTTACCATAGTTCCTTTTACACTAATCACTTTATATGGTTTGTATCATACGGCATATCTACTTTCCCTCTTTTTTCTTTTAACGAGAACAGTATCTCCAACCTTTATGAATTGTTCCTTTGCACGTTGATCATGAGCAATTTTCATTTTGCCCTTGGCTAGTGCATCCTTCTGAGCGAGACGTTTATCCGTTACTTTGGCTGGCATGACAGGTAGTGCGATTCTCATAGGACGTCCAAATAAAAGTTCGCCAGGCGACTTGCCCAGTGTTCCATGCGGTGTTGCACGGTAGTTCCTGAGAAAAGCATACATAGCTTGTTTCCAGGATCGTCCTTCGGCATGAGCACAGCGTACAGCTTTCATGAGAGGTTGCATGAATCTCTCGACTTCTCCATTTGCTTGTGGATGTAGTGGCATCACACGGCGGTGTTTGAATCCAATATGCTCAGCAAAGTTGACAAAGTCTTGTCCATTAAATGGCGGTCCATTGTCCGTCTTGACAACTTCAGGAATGCCAAAGTTTGAAAAGATCTTGTCGAGTTTCGGGATGACAGCCTTTGCAGATGTGGAAGTGATGATTTCTACTTCTGGATAACGTGAGTGATCATCAATGACTACCATCAAGTACTCTCCAGTTGGTAGCGGTCCACAGAAGTCCATCGATACTTCCATCCATGGTGCAGCAGGTAGTGGTGAAGGTTGTAGAGGTGTTGGTCTTGAAGTATCCACTGCAGCTTGGCAAGGGACACAGGCATCATGCATGTCCTTAGCTTGACGATCAATGCCAGGAAACCACACCTTTTCTCGTAGCAGCTGTTTGGTCCTTACAAGACCTTGGTGTCCTTGATGTGCAAGCTTCAGAGCACGTTGCTGGAGAACAGCTGGAATGACGATACGAGTACCTCGCAGCACGGTGTCGCGTTGTTGCGTAACACTTAATTCTGTCTGGATGCGTTCAAGTGCTTTGAATGCATCTTGGTCAACTCCTGAGGGTGGGATGCGTGGAAACTTTTTCTTAGTCAATGCATCCACTGTTGCTTGCAGAGTTGGGTCCTCTAGGGTTGCAGTACGGATTTCATCAAGAGTGAGAGCCTTAGGGACTGCATCACAGGTTACAGAGTGTACATATTCCTCGGCAACTTGCTGATGCTTGGTGATGGTGAAACTGTTGGCAGGATGTCGACTGATGTAATCAGCGGGATTGCCTGCACCTGGCTTGTATTTCACCGTAAAGTTGTATGGTTGCAGACGAAGAGCCCATCTCTCAATGCGAGCTGGTGGTTTGGACTTTGGATTATTGAAGATGGTCTCCAACGGTTTGTGGTCAGTGACTATCGTGGTAAAGGGTGCACCAAGCAGATACACATTGAAGTGTTCACAGCCCCATACAAGAGCAAGAGCTTCCTTCTCTGTCTGACTGTATCGTTGCTCAACATCTGTGAGAGAACGGCTGGCGTAGGCAATTACTACTCTTGAATCTGGTTGACCAGGTTTGTGTTGGGCTAACACAGCACCTAAACCAACAGGACTAGCATCCACCGTTAACTCAGTGTCCATTGATGGATCAAAGTATGCAGCAGTCGCATTTTCTACTAGTGCATCTTTCACAGCATCAAATGCATTTTGCTCGACATCGCTCCAGTACCATGATGCATTTTTCTTCAGGAGCTCACGTAGAGGCTTCGTAATGGTAGCAAAATCTGGAATGAAGCGAGAACAGTAGTTTGCCATTCCCAGAAAACTATGTACTTCAGTGGATGTTGAAGGAGGTGCAGCATTCTTGATATCTGCAACTTTCTTAGGATCTGGAGACAGACCTTTGTCACTAAGTACATGTCCAAAGAATTCAATTTTATGTTGATTGAACTCACACTTTGCTCGGCTTAGCGTCAAATTCTTTTCTCGTAAGCGTTGCAATGTTGCACGAAGAGCTTTGTCGTGTTCAGCTTGGGTACGGCCATAAACAATGATGTCATCAGACATGTTGTCAGCATTAGGTATATCTTGCAATACCTGGCTGATGATGTGCTGGAATACTTCAGCAGCACTGTTAATACCAAAACTCAGGCGCTTGTACCTATACAGACCTCGATGTGTCGTAAACGTTGTGATGAATCGACTCTCATCATCAAGTTCAAGCTGATGATAGCCCTTGTTTAAATCTAACTTGCTGAATACAGTTGCACCATTCAAGCGGTATATCATATCATCTACAGTGGGTGTAGGATGGCGTTCACGCATTATTGCCTTGTTGGGAACACGCATGTCTACACAAATGCGTATCTCATCTGGATTCTTCGGCTTTGGTGGAGTGACAATTGGGCTTACCCATGGTGTTGGGCCTGTTACCGGTTCAATGATATCTAGTTCTATCAGCCTATCCAGTTCGGCATCGACTTTCTTGCGAGTATGGAATGGTTGTCGGCGATGTGGTTGGGCAACTGGAATTACATCTGGGTTGATATGCAGATGTACCTTGCTATCAGTATAACAACCTATGGATTTAAACCGATCAGAAAATTCAGCAACAATAGCATCAACATTGTTTGCAGATTCCACTGCTACAGCATTAGAAAGCTGAAGTAGCCCCAATTTGGTTGAAGTCTTGTAACTGAGTAAAGACTCCTTTGCATTCCTAACAACATGGAATGTAGTAATGAGCATTGCATTCTTTGACTTAATCTCTGCAGTGAAAGTTCCAATCACTGGTAAGGCTACCTTTGAAGCATAGGCAGTGGCTTTGCCATTATAGTTTTCAAGCTTTGGGAACTGTTTTTTAAATTTTTCATAGTGGCACTCAGCAATGGTGTCAATGTTTGATCCAGTGTCAATGAGAATTTTGAGACAAATGCCAGCAATGTATACTATAGTCTCTGGATTGTTTGGAAGATCATTCCATTCTGTGATTGATTGTACTCCATAAATATAATCACATTCACTGTCATCTGAGACTGGTTGTAATGAAATGTTGTCTTGTATATTATTAACATTCTTGATTTGAGGTGCAATATTGTGTTTGCCACCTCGACTCCTATGACTTGATCCTCGTACATTGCTTTTATTTATTGATTGTGGTTTCTTTAGTGCGGAACGACACATAGCACCAAAATGACCTAGTTTTCTACACTCATAGCACTTCTTACCTTGAGCTGGACAAACATTATCTTGGTGTGGGTAGTCTCCTCCACAATTGTAACATTTATTATTGACAACCTCTGATGTGAGTCGTTGTGACTGCTTGAGTCTTGTTCCATGACTCCAGTTGTGATGTGGTTCTCGGCTCAATTTAATGTTAGGTTTGGCATGATATCTTCTACGATCATGGTGTACTCCCTGAACCTTACATACTTCATGACTGTTAGTAACAGTGGCAGAACCGTTGTTGGCACTGCACTCCATGACACGAGCATCACGTGCAGCATCTTCCATTCGACGAGCCATATCCAGTATCTTGGTAAGAGAACTTTCATCATCAACAAGTTCTAGAGCTCTTCGACGAAGACGTGTAGATGTGCATGTTTCAATTATTTGCTGTTTGATTTCTTTGTCAACATCAGCAAACTCACAATGGGTTGCTAAACCCTGCAGACGTGTATGGTATTGATCAACAGTTTCATTAGAGAGTTGTTTTGCTCTCCTGAAATGCATAATTTCCATAGCAGTATTTTGCCTTGGTTTGAAATGCTCAGTTAATTTGGCCTTGGCAGTGTCATAATCTTTGGCACCACCAGTGTCTTTCAGTGTATCAAAGATATCACAAACTTTATCACCTGCATAATGAAGTAGAAAGGCACGCTTTCTTTCAGCACTTTTGATATCAGAAACTATCAACAAATTTTCAAACCTTTTAAGCCATTTGACCCACCTCTGTGACAGGTTTGTCTGGTCACAGTCAGGATCAAATGCAGGAAACTGAGGTATATTTGCCATTTTTACTGAATAAATTTAAATTTATCACTTAAATGTTCCTCAGAATATATATCACTTACTGCACTGTATATGTTATTTAAGAATTCACTGTAATTACTTTAATTTTGCAAAGCACACAAGCATTTTAATGCAAAAGTTCACAACAGTGCACAACACAGCAGCAACTGACTTCTTACCTAGCCCTTGTGTACATGTGTTGTTCCTACTCACAGCAACACAGCAGTTGTTAGCAGTTGGTACAGCAGTTGTCAGCAGTTGGTACAGCAGTTGGCAGCAGTTGGCAGCAGTTGGCACAGCAGTTGGCAGCAGTAGGCAGCAGTTGGCACAGCAGTTGGTTCACAGCGTGGAGAATTTTGTAGCACGAAGCGTCGTTTCGTAACCAAAACATCGGGTTTTGTACACTGCATCAAAGCGTCGTTTCGTACACAGCGTCGGCAGATTCCTCTCTCACAGCAACACTCAGCACAGCTTGGGTAGCACACAGCATTGGCCAGCACACAGCAACGGCCAGCACACAGCAACGATCAGCACACAGCAACAGTCAGCACACAGCATGGGGTTGCATACAGCATCGGGTATGGTGCTCACAGACAGCTTCTCCTTCCTCCTCTGGGCGAGACAGCATGCTCCTTCCTTGTGTTTTGTTGAACAAAATACCTGCGTTCCCAGTTCATCCTCGTCACCAGTGTGGTGTCTGTATATAGCTGAGATAGTCTTGGTAGTAAGGTTGATGTAAAGTCATTCCTGGTTACTAACTTTAATACTTATAAACGATTACATGATTATGGCTCCCAAGCTTGGCAGGCGTCCTGTGCGCTCTTGTTTACCTCCTCTAGTGGCGTCCAGCCGCCGCACATAGAAAACGGATGGTACCATTTTCTGTGAACATGACAGCAGAGAACATAAAATATGGTAACTACTATGTTAGTCTCCCTGAGGGTAATTTATGTATACACTTCTAGTGCCCTAGTATGCACCAGACAAGGGTTAAGTGAACACAAGTCTCTGATCCACACACATATATTCTACAACTGTGCAAACCCAAGGAGGGTGTGAGAGAGCATCTGATCTCATGATTCTCTCTTTGCTGATCTCTCGATGGTCGGTTGCTTCTCCTCTGTCGTTTTTCCTCAACTCTGCCGTGTTGTAGGGGGTACTGAAGTCCCTATAGTACTCCCTCCCCTACCCCCCCCCCTCAAGATTATGAGGTACCAGAGAGTCCAGGAGTCGGGCAGGCCGGTGTACTGTGCGTCCCAAGGGAGTAGTGCGACTCTCCATGTTGCGCAACGCTGGAAAGCGTTGAACTGGAAATGGTACCGGTCCTGGTAGATGAAAGAAATTGTTAGGTACATCTTCAGAAAGAGGGTCTGCTGCGAGTGGGGATTCAGTTTGTTGGTGTGGGTACCAAACGTCTTCCACAGCAGCAGCTGGGATCGCCACTGCTGGCGTGGCATTGAAATGAACTACTTTCACCCGATCAATCGAGACAACCACTTCAGAACCCCGACAGTTATTGGTAATGGTTTTCGGAGTCCTCAACAGCACCCGGAAAGATCCCTCATATGGATGATGTAGTGTCAACCCTCAGAAACACATGGCTAGCGGAGAGAACGTCTTGGGGTATGTAGGTATGGGTGGGTTGATGGGAGACGAGGGGGCTTATGGCAAATCTGCGACATCACCCTCCAAAGCCTCTCCATGAAGGCCGACATGTCCATCAGCTCATTGTTGGAGTGATCAGATCACCAGGAAGGCAGAGATCGGAACCATATACAAGGTTAACTGCTGAGAGCCCACTGTCCTCTTAAGTTGCTGAACAGATGCCGAGGAATACCAAAGGAAGGTTGTCGATCCATGAAGTCGGGTCTGGTTGTGCCCTAAGAGCCACCTTCTATTGGCGGTGAAACCATTCATCCATCCCGTTAGTATGAGGATGTAAGCCTGTAGTTTGTTTGTGTGGGGTACCAAGGAACTGCACGAGTTCCCTCCACAAGTGTGATTTAAAGTGTAGATCCTGGTCTGCGACAATCGTTGCAGGGCCTCCAAAGTGGGAGACTCGCCCATGAAGGCAAGACTGAATTACCAACTCAGCTGTCATTTCGACCATAGGATCTGCCTCAGGCCATCTGGAGAAGTGGTCAACACACGTGAGTGGGTAGGAGCATCCCCTGGATCGAGGAAATGGACCAACGATATCCACATGCACTACTTCAAATCTGGCCGTTGGTAACGAAAAGTTCTGAAGAGGCGTCTGTGTGTGTCGATGTATCTTTGATTACTGACACTGGAGGCAGTTTCGTGCCCAACTTCGAACATGCGTGTTAATTCCTGCCAATACCATCGGTTTGGTCAGGAGGCATAGTGTAACTCAAATGCCCTGGTGAGCCAAGGAATGGAGAGCCGTGAAGATCCTCCGCCGATGGGTCTTTGGAATATATGGCCGTAGGATGCCAATGAGAGACGTGTCACATGTGACGTGTCATATCCACGGTATTAGGCACAGGTACATCGATGAGCCGAAGTGCTGAGGAAGAGATACACAATTGTAGGAGTTCCAGATCCTGTTTCTGGGCTCTAGCAATTTCTGTGTAGTCAATGAGGGTCGTCTCAGGTAAAAGTGCACACAAACCAGGTCCAGAGAAGAGCATCAGCGACGACATTCTCAATTGCCTTCACGTGCCTGATGTCAGTCATGAACTGAGATATATAGTTCAAATGTCGAGTGACTCGCTGCGAGTGGGAATCTCCCTTTGCTGCCAGGGCAGCAGGCAGTGGTGTTTGGTCAGTGAGGACGTGCAAGTCACTTCCCTCGAGAAAATGCCTGATATGTTGAATGGCTGCATATATAGCAAGGAGTTTCCTGTCAAATGTGCTGTATTTTGTCTCTGCCAGCATTAAGCATGCTGAAAAGAAAGCTCCTTTTCTTGTCACGACACATGATGACCAAAAGGTCACCATGTGTCGTCGATAAATTGATGGGGTACCGCTCCTATAACAGTGTTGGAGGCATCCGTTGAGAGGCTAGTTGGCATATCGAATACTGGATGGGCGAGGAGAGTGAGTTGAGCAAGCTCCTGCTTAAGGTTGGTGAACGCCACCTCTGCCTCTGGTGACCAGGGCAGGGGTACTTTGGATTCCTGCTTATGCCCACACAGGTGGTCATATAAAGGTTTCAGGATCTCAGAACAGTGTGGGATAAACCTATGGTAAAAATTAACCACACCCAGGAATTCTTGAAGCTTCTTGGTTGTGGTGGATATCGGAAAATCTTGGATAACCTCGATCTTTTCCTCTAGTGGCAGAATACCCATGGAGGGCACTTGGTGTCCCAAGAAGTTGAACTCAGGAACCTCGAAAATGCTTTTCTCTAGATTAATCTGCAGGCCATAGTCGCGGAGGAGAACAAAAGTATACAAAAATGCTTCAGATGTTTAGCCGGAGAGCAACTGGCTATTAGGTGGTCATCAATGTAGGCATAGCAGAAGGGTAGGTCTCTGACGACCTGATCAATGAAGCACTGGAATGTCTGAGCTGCATTATGGAGACCAAATGGCATCCTAATAAATTCAAACAAGCCAAACGGTGTTGTTATTGCACTTTTAGGGATGTCCACTGGCTCCACTGGGATTTCGTGAAATGCTCACACCAAATCTACTTTCGAGAATGCTGTTGCCCCATGTAGCCTGTTAGAGAAGTCTTGAATGTGTGGGATTGGGTAATGGTCTGGCAGGGTGTGAACATTCAGCGCCCTGTAGTCCCCACAGAGAAGCCATTCTCCTGGAGTTGTCTTCAGAACCATATGCAGTGGAGTTGCCCAGGCGCTGTCCGGGTGTCGGACAATCCCAGCAGCTAACAGTGGTCAAATTCGTCTTTGGCCACCTGGACACGCTCTGGTGGCAGTTGGCGCAGTTGCACATAGGTTAGTAGGCCTGAGATGTGTGATGATGTGCTTAATATGATGTGTGACTGTGTGCTTAACCATGGCATTTGGCGGCTGTGACTTTGTGATGTCCTCAAATTCCTGCAGAAGGTTCTGCACATCAGGAGAGTTATGTGGGGCAAGGTTAGTGAGTAGCTGTTGCTCTGTACTCACCAGCAGGAGCCCACCACACGTCACTCTGGGGTCACCAGTTTAGTGCCCTAATATCCACCAGACAAGGGTTAAGTCAACACAAGTCTCTGATCCACACATATTGTTGGGATCGAGTACTACAGATGTTGGAGGCAGCATGTATGGAGCAGATGCTCTTTTGTTTATGATCTTGTTAATAATATTTTATGTACCTGATAATTGTTTTCTTGTTGGTTGAGAATAAAACCATGTGGACGAAGATTGTTTCTCTTCAGCCTTCAACCATAACACATATGTATTCTACAAATGTACAAACCCAAGGAGGGTGTGAGAGAGCATCTGGTCTCCTGGTTCTGTTTGTTGATCTCTCGATGGTCGGTTGCTTCTCCTCACTCACCCGTTTTCTCTCAACTCTGCCATGTTGTAGCGGGTACTGACCCCCCGAGGGTACCTTACGTATACACTGCTACTGTGACAGTCTCCCAGGTGGTGGTTGTCACGACGGCTGGTAATGAGGGAGTCAACACGTGGGAGCAGGAAGTCAGTGTCTAATGAGACACCAGAATGTCATTACTACCCCCCCCCCCCACTCTCCCCACTCATCCCTCCACCTCTCCTCCCCACATTCCCACTCGACTCCTCCCCCCATCCCACTCTACTCCCTCCACCCACCCCACTCGACTCCTCCCCCCACCCCACTCTACTCCCTCCACCCACCCCACTCGACTCCTCCCCCCACCCCACTCTACTCCTCCACCCACCCCACTCGACTCCTCCACCCACCCCACTCTACTCCCTCCACCCAATCCCCACACATCCCCTCTATCCCCATCCCCACGCTATTGGTATCGTGAAGGCCGTGGTGTACCTAGCGTTTGTTAATTACAGCAAGGAGAAGTGATGTATGTCCCGGGAGCCAGTGTCCAGACACAGCATCAAGAGGAAGTTTCTAGTGTGTGGTCAGGAGAGGGTACAAGGACCAATGGCCGCGATAACACTTGGGCCTCCCCTGTGACTGGCCTCTCTCCACCCAGAGGGAACTGTCCTCATTGGTCTAGGCCTCAGTGGCCAGTGCCTGATTGGTTAAATTCATATATCGGGAGGGGAGTGTGGAGGAACCTCATGTGCCGTATCAGAGTTTGATAGCACCATTCTGAAGCCGTCTGTCGTGTTACCAAGACGTGAGCGTCTCTGCTGCCGGCCACAGCCTTGATGCCCCGCCTAAATCGATGTTAATTATTATCTCGTCATCTGCCTAATTTCATTTAGCACGATGCTGCAGAATCCCGTTCGCGATAATTGTTAATTAACTTCGTTTCAAGTGATCTAATTAACTTCGTTTCAAGTGATCTAAGAAGAGAGAGAGAGTGTGTACAGCCACGTTATCACCGACAAGGAGCAACTAGACTTGCCAGTGTTATATTAATGATCATCGTGACCATCCGTGAGTCTGGCGTCACAAGAACGGGGTCTTCATATAGTTCATCTATTCCCCATTGTTGCTTTAATTTCTCGGAGAGGAATAACTTTATTTTCGAGGCAAATTGGTGAAATTTTCCGCTAAGCTGCACCAACTACGAGTGCTGACCCTGCCACCCTGTGTGTTTGTGTTCACCCTGCCACCCTGTGTGTTTGTGTTCACCCTGCCACCCTGTGTGTTTGTGTTCACCCTGCCACCCTGTGTGCTTGTGTTCACCCTGCCACCCTGTGTGTTTGTGGTCACCCTGCCACCCTGTGTGCTTGTGCCCACCCTGCACCCTGTGTGTTTGTGTTCACCCTGCCACCCTGTGTGTTTGTGTTCACCCTGCCACCCTGTGTGTTGGTGTTCACCGTGCCACCCTGTGTGTTTGTGTTCACCCTGCCACCCTGTGTGTTGTGCTCACCCTGCCACCCTGTGTGTTTGTGCTCACCCTGCCACCCTGTGTGTTTGTGTTCACCGTGCCACCCTGTGTGTTTGTGTTCACCCTGCCACCCTGTGTGTTTGTGCTCACCCTGCCACCCTGTGTGTTTGTGTTCACCCTGCCACCCTGTGTGCTTGTGTTCACCCTGCCACCCTGTGTGTTTGTGCTCACCCTGCCACCCTGTGTGTTTGTGTTCACCGTGCCACCCTGTGTGTTTGTGTTTACCTGCCACCCTGTGTGTTTGTGCTCACCCTGCCACCCTGTGTGTTTGTGTTCAACCTGCCACCCTGTGTGTTGTGTTCACCCTGCCACCCTGTGTGTTTGTCCTCACCCTGCCACCCTGTGTGTTTGTCCTCACCCTGCCACACTGTGTGTTTGTCCTCACCCTGCCACCCTGTGGTTTGTGTTCACCCTGCCACCCTGTGTGTTTGTGTTCACCCGGCCACCCTGTGTGTTTGTCCTCACCCTGCCACCCTGTGTTTTGTGTTCACCCTGCCACCCTGTGTGTTTGTGCTCACCCTGCCACCCTGTGTGTTGTGTTCACCCTGCCACCCTGTGTGCTTGTGCTCACCCTGCCACCCTGTGTGTTTGTGTTCACCCTGCCACCCTGGGGTTTGTGTTCACCCTGCCACCCTGTGTGTTTGTCCTCACCCTGCCACCCTGTGTGTTGTGTCACCGTGCCACCCTGTGTGTTGGTGTTCACCCTGCCACCCTGTGTGTTTGTGTCACCCTGCCACCCTGTGTGTTTGTGTTCACCCTGCCACCCTGTGTGTTTGTGTTCACCCTGCCACCCTGTGTGTTTGTGTTCACCCTGCCACCCTGTGTGTTTGTGCTCACCCTGCCACCCTGTGTGCTTGTGTTCACCCTGCCACCCTGTGTGTTTGTGTTCACCCTGCCACCCTGTGTTTGTGTTCACCCTGCCACCCTGTGTGTTTGTGTTCACCGTGCCACCCTGTGTGTTTGTGTTCACCCTGCCACCCTGTGTGTTTGTGTTCACCCTGCCACCCTGTGTGTTTGTGTTCACCCTGCCACCCTGTGTGTTTGTCCTCACCCTGCCACCCTGTGTGTTTGTGTTCACCGTGCCACCCTGTGTGTTGGTGTTCACCCTGCCACCCTGTGTGTTTGTGTTCACCGTGCCACCCTGTGTGTTGGTGTTCACCGTGCCACCCTGTGTGTTTGTGCTCACCCTGCCACCCTGTGTGACTCCCATGTTACTACGTATCTTGAGGTTATCTTGAGATGATTTCGGGGCTTTAGTGTCCCCGCGGCCCGGTCCTCGACCAGGCCTCCACCCCCAGGAAGCAGCCTGTGACAGCTGACTAACACCCAGGTACCTATTTTACTGCTAGGTAACAGGGGCATAGGCTGAAAGAAACTCTGCTCATTGTTTCTCGCCGGCACCCGGGATCGAACCCGGGACCACAGGATCACAAGTCCAGCGTTCTGTACGCTCGGCCGACCGGCACCCCCTCGTGCGGTAATTGCTTGAGTATTTCGTCGGAGCATTGACAGTTCAACGTTGTATGTATGGAAGGTGTGAGTGAGAGGCCGGCCTTAAAGTGCGCACAAGTATTTCTCTTGTTTGTAAAGTGTTCCTTGTGTTGATGATGGCTCAGCCGTCCGACCTGTATTATCTCGTTATCACCCGGTACAACCACTTGGGCTGGACGGTAGACCGACGATCTCGCGTCATGCAGTTCGGCGTTCAATCCCCGACCGTCCAAGTGGTTGGGCACACTTTCCTTCCCCCCCGTCCCATCCCAAATCCTTATCCTGACCCCTTCCAAGTGCTATATAGTCGTAATGGCTTGGCGCTTTCCCCCTGATAGTTCCCTAGTTCGTTATCACCCGGTACAGGTGAGAGTTACTCTGGTAACTCAAGGCCACAATGAGACAGGTGTCGGTACAGCAGCAGTCTGAGTGACACTGTATCCGTCACTGTCATTGGTATAAGTGTTACACACTTGCCACACATTTACCATTGTTATACTTTTGTGCATTTTAAGTTGTACGGTGTTGTTATTGTTGACATATTACTTCAGCATTAGTTATTCCTGTGTCTGTGGCAAGCATTGTATTCTCATCCAAGTCCAGAGAACTGTGTCTGTGGCAAGCATTGTATTCTCATCCAAGTCCAGAGAACTGTGTCTGTGGCAAGCATTGTATTCTCATCCAAGTCCAGAGAAAGAGTGTGTGAGTTTTCACCTCATCCAAAACTATTGTATTACATCACCTCACCCAAATGCAGGTATAAAAGAGCCAATGCTGTTCAGTTATAGTTGTGTCTTTGGAAATGTAATAAGTTTTACGAAACGCGCTCAAGTGTCGCATCAGACTAGAAATAAAAATGAATTTTGGAGAATTGATTTTTCATCTACCGTCAACAGTAAAAAGAAACATAAGGAAGATCGTGAAAATTCGTGTTAGAATTATTAATCTTACTTTTTCGGTCATATTTAATAATATATGTCTACAGGAAGACTGCTACCAAAATATACTAATATATATATATATATATATATATATATATATATATACATATATATATATATATATATATATATATATATATATATATATATATATATATATATATAATATATATATATATATATATATATATCTATATTATATAGATATATATATGTATATATATAATATATATATATATATATATATATATATATATATATATATATATATAATTACACATGAGAGGATTTGCAGTGACTTAATATCTCACATATTCAGAGATTTGAGTAGGGTACCAAGTGATGTCTGGGGCCATTTGGATATTGTCCTAATAGCAGCTTTGTGTTGAGTGATTAGAGGACGTAAANGTGGTGGACTGAGGGTCATGGTGGTGGACTGAGGGTCATGGTGAGGACTGAGGGTCATGGTGGAGGACTGAGGGTCATGGTGGAGGACTGAGGGTCATGGTGGGACTGAGGGTCATGGTGGAGGTGGACTGAGGGTCATGGTGGAGACTGAGGGTCATGGTGGAGGACTGAGGGTCATGGTGGAGGACTGAGGGTCATGGTGGACTGAGGGTCATGGTGGAGGACTGAGGGTCATGGTGGGGACTGAGGGTCATGGTGGAGGACTGAGGGTCATGGTGGAAGACTGAGGGTCATGGTGGTGGACTGAGGGTCATGGTGGAGGACTGAGGGTCATGGTGGTGACTGAGGGTCATGGTGGAGGGACTGAGGGTCATGGTGGGACTGAGGGTCATGGTGGAGGACTGAGGGTCATGGTGGAGGACTGAGGGTCATGGTGGAGGACTGAGGGTCATGGTGGAGGACTGAGGGTCATGGTGGGGGACTGAGGGTCATGGTGGAGGACTGAGGGTCATGGTGGGACTGAGGGTCATGGTGGAGGACTGAGGGTCATGGTGGAGGACTGAGGGTCATGGTGGACTGAGGGTCATGGGAGGACTGAGGGTCATGGTGGGGACTGAGGGTCATGGTGGAGGACTGAGGGTCATGGTGGAGGACTGAGGGTCATGGTGGGGACTGAGGGTCATGGTGGAGGACTGAGGGTCATGGTGGTGGACTGAGGGTCATGGTGGAGGACTGAGGGTCATGGTGGTGGACTGAGGGTCATGGTGGAGGACTGAGGGTCATGGTGGAGGACTGAGGGTCATGGTGGACTGAGGGTCATGGTGGTGGACTGAGGGTCATGGTGAGGACTGAGGGTCATGGTGGAGGACTGAGGGTCATGGTGGAGGACTGAGGGTCATGGTGGAGGACTGAGGGTCATGGTGGAGGACTGAGGGTCATGGTGGTGGACTGAGGGTCATGGTGGAGGACTGAGGGTCATGGTGGAGGACTGAGGGTCATGGTGGTGGACTGAGGGTCATGGTGGACTGAGGGTCATGGTGGAGGACTGAGGGTCATGGTGGAGGACTGAGGGTCATGGTGGGACTGAGGGTCATGGTGGAGGACTGAGGGTCATGGTGGAGGACTGAGGGTCATGGTGGAGGACTGAGGGTCATGGTGGAGGACTGAGGGTCATGGTGGGGACTGAGGGTCATGGTGGAGGACTGAGGGTCATGGTGGGACTGAGGGTCATGGTGGAGGACTGAGGGTCATGGTGGAGGACTGAGGGTCATGGTGGTGGACTGAGGGTCATGGTGGAGGACTGAGGGTCATGGTGGTGGACTGAGGGTCATGGTGGAGGACTGAGGGTCATGGTGGGACTGAGGGTCATGGTGGAGGACTGAGGGTCATGGTGGAGGACTGAGGGTCATGGTGGAGGACTGAGGGTCATGGTGGAGGACTGAGGGTCATGGTGGAGGACTGAGGGTCATGGTGGGGACTGAGGGTCATGGTGGACTGAGGGTCATGGTGGAGGACTGAGGGTCATGGTGGAGGACTGAGGGTCATGGTGGGACTGAGGGTCATGGTGGAGGACTGAGGGTCATGGTGGAGGACTGAGGGTCATGGTGGAGGACTGAGGGTCATGGTGGAGGACTGAGGGTCATGGTGGGACTGAGGGTCATGGTGGAGGACTGAGGGTCATGGTGGTGGACTGAGGGTCATGGTGGAGGACTGAGGGTCATGGTGGTGGACTGAGGGTCATGGTGGAGGACTGAGGGTCATGGTGGAGGACTGAGGGTCATGGTGGTGGACTGAGGGTCATGGTGGTGGACTGAGGGTCATGGTGGAGGACTGAGGGTCATGGTGGAGGACTGAGGGTCATGGTGGAGGACTGAGGGTCATGGTGGAGGACTGAGGGTCATGGTGGTGGACTGAGGGTCATGGTGGGGACTGAGGGTCATGGTGGAGGACTGAGGGTCATGGTGGAGGACTGAGGGTCATGGTGGTGGACTGAGGGTCATGGTGGACTGAGGGTCATGGTGGTGGACTGAGGGTCATGGTGGAGGACTGAGGGTCATGGTGGTGGACTGAGGGTCATGGTGGGACTGAGGGTCATGGTGGGGACTGAGGGTCATGGTGGGGACTGAGGGTCATGGTGGAGGACTGAGGGTCATGGTGGAGGACTGAGGGTCATGGTGGAGACTGAGGGTCATGGTGGGGGACTG
Source organism: Procambarus virginalis (assembly GCA_020271785.1). Classification (NCBI taxonomy): domain Eukaryota; kingdom Metazoa; phylum Arthropoda; class Malacostraca; order Decapoda; family Cambaridae; genus Procambarus; species Procambarus virginalis. The sequence goes on from WNGS01113240.1 coordinate 100,386, forward strand.
AGGGTCATGGTGGAGGACTGAGGGTCATGGTGGTGGACTGAGGGTCATGGTGGAGGACTGAGGGTCATGGTGGTGGACTGAGGGTCATGGTGGAGGACTGAGGGTCATGGTGGGGGACTGAGGGTCATGGTGGAGGACTGAGGGTCATGGTGGGACTGAGGGTCATGGTGGGACTGAGGGTCATGGTGGTGGACTGAGGGTCATGGTGGAGGACTGAGGGTCATGGTGGTGGACTGAGGGTCATGGTGGAGGACTGAGGGTCATGGTGGAGGACTGAGGGTCATGGTGGGGGACTGAGGGTCATGGTGGTGGACTGAGGGTCATGGTGGAGGACTGAGGGTCATGGTGGAGGACTGAGGGTCATGGTGGAGGACTGAGGGTCATGGTGGAGGACTGAGGGTCATGGTGGGGACTGAGGGTCATGGTGGGGACTGAGGGTCATGGTGGAGGACTGAGGGTCATGGTGGAGGACTGAGGGTCATGGTGGAGGACTGAGGGTCATGGTGGAGGACTGAGGGTCATGGTGGAGGACTGAGGGTCATGGTGGAGGACTGAGGGTCATGGTGGTGGACTGAGGGTCATGGTGGTGGACTGAGGGTCATGGTGGAGGACTGAGGGTCATGGTGGAGGACTGAGGGTCATGGTGGAGGACTGAGGGTCATGGTGGAGGACTGAGGGTCATGGTGGTGGGACTGAGGGTCATGGTGGTGGACTGAGGGTCATGGTGGAGGACTGAGGGTCATGGTGGAGGACTGAGGGTCATGGTGGGGACTGAGGGTCATGGTGGTGGACTGAGGGTCATGGTGGTGGGACTGAGGGTCATGGTGGTGGACTGAGGGTCATGGTGGGACTGAGGGTCATGGTGGAGGACTGAGGGTCATGGTGGTGGACTGAGGGTCATGGTGGTGGACTGAGGGTCATGGTGGAGGACTGAGGGTCATGGTGGGGACTGAGGGTCATGGTGGAGGACTGAGGGTCATGGTGGAGGACTGAGGGTCATGGTGGTGGACTGAGGGTCATGGTGGAGGACTGAGGGTCATGGTGGAGGACTGAGGGTCATGGTGGAGGACTGAGGGTCATGGTGGGGGACTGAGGGTCATGGTGGTGGACTGAGGGTCATGGTGGACTGAGGGTCATGGTGGGGACTGAGGGTCATGGTGGTGGACTGAGGGTCATGGTGGTGGACTGAGGGTCATGGTGGAGGACTGAGGGTCATGGTGGTGGACTGAGGGTCATGGTGGAGGACTGAGGGTCATGGTGGAGGACTGAGGGTCATGGTGGGGACTGAGGGTCATGGTGGAGGACTGAGGGTCATGGTGGGGGACTGAGGGTCATGGTGGAGGACTGAGGGTCATGGTGGGGGACTGAGGGTCATGGTGGAGGACTGAGGGTCATGGTGGTGGACTGAGGGTCATGGTGGAGGACTGAGGGTCATGGTGGTGGACTGAGGGTCATGGTGGGGGACTGAGGGTCATGGTGGAGGACTGAGGGTCATGGTGGTGGACTGAGGGTCATGGTGGGGGACTGAGGGTCATGGTGGTGGACTGAGGGTCATGGTGGGGACTGAGGGTCATGGTGGAGGACTGAGGGTCATGGTGGTGGACTGAGGGTCATGGTGGGGGACTGAGGGTCATGGTGGAGGACTGAGGGTCATGGTGGAGGACTGAGGGTCATGGTGGTGGACTGAGGGTCATGGTGGAGGACTGAGGGTCATGGTGGAGGACTGAGGGTCATGGTGGAGGACTGAGGGTCATGGTGGTGGACTGAGGGTCATGGTGGTGGACTGAGGGTCATGGTGGAGGACTGAGGGTCATGGTGGTGGACTGAGGGTCATGGTGGGGACTGAGGGTCATGGTGGAGGACTGAGGGTCATGGTGGAGGACTGAGGGTCATGGTGGACTGAGGGTCATGGTGGGGGACTGAGGGTCATGGTGGTGGACTGAGGGTCATGGTGGAGGACTGAGGGTCATGGTGGAGGACTGAGGGTCATGGTGGAGGACTGAGGGTCATGGTGGAGGACTGAGGGTCATGGTGGGGACTGAGGGTCATGGTGGGGACTGAGGGTCATGGTGGAGGACTGAGGGTCATGGTGGTGGACTGAGGGTCATGGTGGGACTGAGGGTCATGGTGGTGGACTGAGGGTCATGGTGGAGGACTGAGGGTCATGGTGGAGGACTGAGGGTCATGGTGGTGGACTGAGGGTCATGGTGGGGGACTGAGGGTCATGGTGGAGGACTGAGGGTCATGGTGGAGGACTGAGGGTCATGGTGGTGGACTGAGGGTCATGGTGGAGGACTGAGGGTCATGGTGGGGACTGAGGGTCATGGTGGAGGACTGAGGGTCATGGTGGGGACTGAGGGTCATGGTGGGGACTGAGGGTCATGGTGGTGGACTGAGGGTCATGGTGGGGGACTGAGGGTCATGGTGGTGGACTGAGGGTCATGGTGGAGGACTGAGGGTCATGGTGGAGGACTGAGGGTCATGGTGGAGGACTGAGGGTCATGGTGGGGACTGAGGGTCATGGTGGAGGACTGAGGGTCATGGTGGTGGACTGAGGGTCATGGTGGAGGACTGAGGGTCATGGTGGAGGACTGAGGGTCATGGTGGACTGAGGGTCATGGGGGACTGAGGGTCATGGTGGAGGACTGAGGGTCATGGTGGTGGACTGAGGGTCATGGTGGAGGACTGAGGGTCATGGTGGGGACTGAGGGTCATGGTGGTGGACTGAGGGTCATGGTGGGGACTGAGGGTCATGGTGGTGGACTGAGGGTCATGGTGGTGGACTGAGGGTCATGGGGGACTGAGGGTCATGGTGGTGGACTGAGGGTCATGGTGGGGACTGAGGGTCATGGTGGAGGACTGAGGGTCATGGTGGAGGACTGAGGGTCATGGTGGACTGAGGGTCATGGTGGAGGACTGAGGGTCATGGTGGAGGACTGAGGGTCATGGTGGGGACTGAGGGTCATGGTGGGGACTGAGGGTCATGGTGGGGGACTGAGGGTCATGGTGGGGACTGAGGGTCATGGTGGTGGACTGAGGGTCATGGGGGGGACTGAGGGTCATGGTGGAGGACTGAGGGTCATGGTGGTGGACTGAGGGTCATGGTGGGGGACTGAGGGTCATGGTGGAGGACTGAGGGTCATGGTGGGGACTGAGGGTCATGGTGGACTGAGGGTCATGGTGGTGGACTGAGGGTCATGGGGGGGACTGAGGGTCATGGTGGAGGACTGAGGGTCATGGTGGGGACTGAGGGTCATGGTGGTGGACTGAGGGTCATGGTGGAGGACTGAGGGTCATGGTGGGGACTGAGGGTCATGGTGGACTGAGGGTCATGGTGG
>WNGS01113274.1:0-16757 GCA_020271785.1 Procambarus virginalis
TCACACACACTGTTCACTGTACATCACACACACTGTTCACTGTACATCACACACACTGGTCACTGTACATCACACACACTGGTCACTGTTCATCACACACACTGTCACTGTACATCACACACACTGTTCACTGTACATCACACACACTGTTCACTGTACATCACACACACTGTTCACTGTACATCACACACACTGTCACTGTACATCACACACACTGGTCACTGTTCGTCACACACACTGTTCACTGTACATCACACACACTGTTCACTGTACATCACACACACTGGTCACTGTACATCACACACACTGGTCACTGTACATCACACACACTGGTCACTGTACATCACACACACTGTTCACTGTACATCACACACACTGGTCACTGTACATCACACACACTGTTCACTGTACATCACACACACTGGTCACTGTACATCACACACACTGGTCACTGTACATCACACACACTGGTCACTGTACATCACACACACTGTTCACTGTACATCACACACACTGGTCACTGTACATCACACACACTGGTCACTGTTCGTCACACACACTGTTCACTGTACATCACACACACTGTTCACTGTACATCACACACACTGTTCACTGTACATCACACACACTGGTCACTGTACATCACACACACTGTTCACTGTACATCACACACACTGTTCACTGTACATCACACACACTGGTCACTGTTCATCACACACACTGTTCACTGTACATCACACACACTGTTCACTGTACATCACACACACTGTTCACTGTACATCACACACACTGGTCACTGTACATCACACACACTGGTCACTGTCATCACACACACTGTCACTGTACATCACACACACTGTTCACTGTACATCACACACACTGGTCACTGTTCGTCACACACACTGTTCACTGTACACACACACACTGTTCACTGTACATCACACACACTGTTCACTGTACATCACACACACTGGTCACTGTTCGTCACACACACTGTTCACTGTACATCACACACACTGGTCACTGTACATCACACACACTGTTCACTGTACATCACACACACTGGTCACTGTTCGTCACACACACTGTTCACTGTACATCACACACACTGTTCACTGTACATCACACACACTGTCACTGTACATCACACACACTGGTCACTGTTCGTCACACACACTGTTCACTGTACATCACACACACTGGTCACTGTACATCACACACACTGTTCACTGTACATCACACACACTGTTCACTGTACATCACACACACTGGTCACTGTACATCACACACTGGTCACTGTACGTCACACACACACTGTTCACTGTACATCACACACACTGTTCACTGTACATCACACACTGTTCACTGTACATCACACACACTGGTCACTGTACATCACACACACTGGTCACTGTACATCACACACACTGGTCACTGTACATCACACACACTGTTCACTGTACATCACACACACTGGTCACTGTACATCACACACACTGGTCACTGTTCGTCACACACACTGGTCACTGTACATCACACACACTGTTCACTGTACATCACACACACTGGTCACTGTTCGTCACACACACTGTTCACTGTACATCACACACACTGTTCACTGTACATCACACACACTGTTCACTGTACATCACACACACTGGTCACTGTTCATCACACACACTGTTCACTGTACATCACACACACTGGTCACTGTACATCACACACACTGTTCACTGTACATCACACACACTGTTCACTGTACATCACACACACTGGTCACTGTACATCACACACACTGTTCACTGTACATCACACACACTGGTCACTGTACATCACACACACTGTTCACTGTACATCACACACACTGGTCACTGTACATCACACACACTGTTCACTGTACATCACACACACTGGTCACTGTCATCACACACCTGGTCACTGTACATCACACACACTGGTCACTGTACATCACACACACTGGTCACTGTACATCACACACACTGTTCACTGTACATCACACACACTGTTCACTGTACATCACACACACTGGTCACTGTACATCACACACACTGTTCACTGTACATCACACACACTGGTCACTGTACACACACACACTGTCACTGTCGTCACACACACTGTTCACTGTACATCACACACACTGTTCACTGTACATCACACACACTGGTCACTGTACATCACACACACTGGTCACTGTACATCACACACACTGTTCACTGTACATCACACACTGTTCACTGTACATCACACACACTGTTCACTGTACATCACACACACTGGTCACTGTACATCACACACACTGTTCACTGTACATCACACACACTGTTCACTGTACATCACACACACTGTTCACTGTACATCACACACACTGGTCACTGTACATCACACACACTGTTCACTGTACATCACACACACTGTTCACTGTACATCACACACACTGGTCACTGTACATCACACACACTGTTCACTGTACATCACACACACTGTTCACTGTACATCACACACACTGTTCACTGTACATCACACACACTGGTCACTGTACATCACACACACTGGTCACTGTTCATCACACACACTGTTCACTGTACATCACACACACTGTTCACTGTACATCACACACACTGGTCACTGTACATCACACACACTGTTCACTGTACATCACACACACTGTTCACTGTACATCACACACACTGTTCACTGTACATCACACACACTGGTCACTGTACATCACACACACTGGTCACTGTACATCACACACACTGGTCACTGTACATCACACACACTGTTCACTGTACATCACACACACTGGTCACTGTACATCACACACACTGGTCACTGTACATCACACACACTGTTCACTGTACATCACACACACTGTTCACTGTACATCACACACACTGTCACTGTACATCACACACACTGTTCACTGTACATCACACACACTGTTCACTGTACATCACACACACTGTTCACTGTACATCACACACACTGTTCACTGTACATCACACACACTGTTCACTGTACATCACACACACTGTTCACTGTACATCACACACACTGTCACTGTACATCACACACACTGGTCACTGTACATCACACACACTGTTCACTGTACATCACACACACTGTTCACTGTACATCACACACACTGTTCACTGTACATCACACACACTGTCACTGTTCATCACACACACTGTTCACTGTACATCACACACACTGTTCACTGTACATCACACACACTGTTCACTGTACATCACACACACTGGTCACTGTACATCACACACACTGTTCACTGTACATCACACACACTGTTCACTGTACATCACACACACTGGTCACTGTACATCACACACACTGGTCACTGTACATCACACACACTGTTCACTGTACATCACACACACTGTTCACTGTACATCACACACACTGGTCACTGTACATCACACACACTGGTCACTGTTCATCACACACACTGTTCACTGTACATCACACACACTGTTCACTGTACATCACACACACTGGTCACTGTTCGTCACACACACTGTTCACTGTACATCACACACACTGTTCACTGTACATCACACACACTGTTCACTGTACATCACACACACTGGTCACTGTTCATCACACACACTGTTCACTGTACATCACACACACTGTTCACTGTACATCACACACACTGTTCACTGTACATCACACACACTGGTCACTGTACATCACACACACTGTTCACTGTACATCACACACACTGTTCACTGTACATCACACACACTGGTCACTGTACATCACACACACTGGTCACTGTTCATCACACACACTGTTCACTGTACATCACACACACTGTTCACTGTACATCACACACACTGTTCACTGTACATCACACACACTGTTCACTGTACATCACACACACTGTTCACTGTACATCACACACACTGTTCACTGTACATCACACACTGTTCACTGTACATCACACACACTGTTCACTGTACATCACACACACTGTTCACTGTACATCACACACACTGGTCACTGTACATCACACACACTGTTCACTGTACATCACACACACTGTTCACTGTACATCACACACACTGTCACTGTACATCACACACACTGTTCACTGTACATCACACACACTGTTCACTGTACATCACACACACTGTTCACTGTACATCACACACACTGGTCACTTCATCACACACACTGTTCACTGTACATCACACACACTGTCACTGTACATCACACACACTGTTCACTGTACATCACACACACTGGTCACTGTACATCACACACACTGTTCACTGTACATCACACACACTGTTCACTGTACATCACACACACTGGTCACTGTACATCACACACACTGTCACTGTACATCACACACACTGTTCACTGTACATCACACACACTGTTCACTGTACATCACACACACTGTTCACTGTACATCACACACACTGTTCACTGTACATCACACACACTGTTCACTGTACATCACACACACTGTCACTGTACATCACACACACTGTCACTGTACATCACACACACTGTTCACTGTACATCACACACACTGTTCACTGTACATCACACACACTGTTCACTGTACATCACACACACTGTCACTGTACATCACACACACTGTCACTGTACATCACACACACTGTTCACTGTACATCACACACACTGTCACTGTACATCACACACACTGTTCACTGTACATCACACACACTGGTCACTGTACATCACACACACTGTCACTGTACATCACACACACTGTTCACTGTACATCACACACACTGTTCACTGTACATCACACACACTGTCACTGTACATCACACACACTGTTCACTGTACATCACACACACTGTTCACTGTACATCACACACACTGGTCACTGTACATCACACACACTGGTCACTGTACATCACACACACTGTTCACTGTACATCACACACACTGGTCACTGTACATCACACACACTGGTCACTGTACATCACACACACTGGTCACTGTACATCACACACACTGTTCACTGTACATCACACACACTGTTCACTGTACATCACACACACTGGTCACTGTACATCACACACACTGGTCACTGTACATCACACACACTGTTCACTGTACATCACACACACTGTTCACTGTACATCACACACACTGGTCACTGTACATCACACACACTGGTCACTGTACATCACACACACTGGTCACTGTACATCACACACACTGTTCACTGTACATCACACACACTGGTCACTGTCGTCACACACACTGTTCACTGTACATCACACACACTGTTCACTGTACATCACACACACTGTTCACTGTACATCACACACACTGGTCACTGTACATCACACACACTGTTCACTGTACATCACACACACTGTTCACTGTACATCACACACACTGGTCACTGTACATCACACACACTGGTCACTGTTCGTCACACACACTGTTCACTGTACATCACACACACTGTCACTGTACATCACACACACTGTTCACTGTACATCACACACACTGTTCACTGTACATCACACACACTGTTCACTGTACATCACACACACTGTTCACTGTACATCACACACACTGGTCACTGTACATCACACACACTGTTCACTGTACATCACACACACTGTTCACTGTACATCACACACACTGGTCACTGTCATCACACACACTGTTCACTGTACATCACACACACTGTTCACTGTACATCACACACACTGGTCACTGTACATCACACACACTGGTCACTGTACATCACACACACTGTTCACTGTACATCACACACACTGTTCACTGTACATCACACACACTGGTCACTGTACATCACACACACTGTTCACTGTACATCACACACACTGGTCACTGTACATCACACACACTGGTCACTGTACATCACACACACTGTTCACTGTACATCACACACACTGTTCACTGTACATCACACACACTGTTCACTGTACATCACACACACTGGTCACTGTACATCACACACACTGTTCACTGTACATCACACACACTGTTCACTGTACATCACACACACTGTTCACTGTACATCACACACACTGGTCACTGTACATCACACACACTGTTCACTGTACATCACACACACTGGTCACTGTACATCACACACACTGTTCACTGTACATCACACACACTGGTCACTGTACATCACACACACTGTTCACTGTACATCACACACACTGTTCACTGTACATCACACACACTGGTCACTGTACATCACACACACTGTTCACTGTACATCACACACACTGTTCACTGTACATCACACACACTGTTCACTGTACATCACACACACTGGTCACTGTACATCACACACACTGTTCACTGTACATCACACACACTGTTCACTGTACATCACACACACTGGTCACTGTACATCACACACACTGGTCACTGTACATCACACACACTGGTCACTGTACATCACACACACTGTTCACTGTACATCACACACACTGGTCACTGTACATCACACACACTGTTCACTGTACATCACACACACTGTTCACTGTACATCACACACACTGTTCACTGTACATCACACACACTGGTCACTGTTCATCACACACACTGTTCACTGTACATCACACACACTGTTCACTGTACATCACACACACTGGTCACTGTACATCACACACACTGGTCACTGTACATCACACACACTGTTCACTGTACATCACACACACTGGTCACTGTACATCACACACACTGGTCACTGTACATCACACACACTGGTCACTGTACATCACACACACTGTTCACTGTACATCACACACACTGGTCACTGTACATCACACACTGGTCACTGTACATCACACACACTGTTCACTGTACATCACACACACTGGTCACTGTACATCACACACACTGGTCACTGTTCGTCACACACACTGTTCACTGTACATCACACACACTGTCACTGTACATCACACACACTGGTCACTGTACATCACACACACTGGTCACTGTCATCACACACACTGTTCACTGTACATCACACACACTGTCACTGTACATCACACACACTGGTCACTGTACATCACACACACTGGTCACTGTACATCACACACACTGTCACTGTACATCACACACACTGGTCACTGTACATCACACACACTGGTCACTGTACATCACACACACTGGTCACTGTACATCACACACACTGTTCACTGTACATCACACACACTGGTCACTGTTCATCACACACACTGTTCACTGTACATCACACACACTGTTCACTGTACATCACACACACTGTTCACTGTACATCACACACACTGGTCACTGTACATCACACACACTGTTCACTGTACATCACACACACTGGTCACTGTACATCACACACACTGTTCACTGTACATCACACACACTGGTCACTGTTCGTCACACACACTGTTCACTGTACATCACACACACTGTTCACTGTACATCACACACACTGGTCACTGTACATCACACACACTGGTCACTGTACATCACACACACTGTCACTGTACATCACACACACTGGTCACTGTACATCACACACACTGTTCACTGTACACACACACACTGTTCACTGTACATCACACACACTGTTCACTGTACATCACACACACTGGTCACTGTACATCACACACACTGGTCACTGTTCATCACACACACTGTTCACTGTACATCACACACACTGGTCACTGTACATCACACACACTGGTCACTGTACATCACACACACTGTTCACTGTACATCACACACACTGTTCACTGTACATCACACACACTGTTCACTGTACATCACACACACTGGTCACTGTACATCACACACACTGGTCACTGTACATCACACACACTGGTCACTGTACATCACACACACTGTTCACTGTACATCACACACACTGGTCACTGTACATCACACACACTGTTCACTGTACATCACACACACTGGTCACTGTACATCACACACACTGGTCACTGTACATCACACACACTGTTCACTGTACATCACACACACTGTTCACTGTACATCACACACACTGGTCACTGTACATCACACACACTGGTCACTGTACATCACACACACTGTTCACTGTACATCACACACACTGGTCACTGTACATCACACACACTGTTCACTGTACATCACACACACTGGTCACTGTACATCACACACACTGGTCACTGTCGTCACACACACTGGTCACTGTACATCACACACACTGTTCACTGTACATCACACACACTGGTCACTGTACATCACACACATGGTCACTGTACATCACACACACTGGTCACTGTACATCACACACACTGTTCACTGTACATCACACACACTGGTCACTGTACATCACACACACTGTTCACTGTACATCACACACACTGTTCACTGTACATCACACACACTGTTCACTGTACATCACACACACTGGTCACTGTTCGTCACACACACTGTTCACTGTACATCACACACACTGGTCACTGTACATCACACACACTGTTCACTGTACATCACACACACTGTTCACTGTACATCACACACACTGGTCACTGTACATCACACACACTGTTCACTGTACATCACACACACTGGTCACTGTACATCACACACACTGGTCACTGTACATCACACACACTGGTCACTGTACATCACACACACTGGTCACTGTACATCACACACACTGTTCACTGTACATCACACACACTGTTCACTGTACATCACACACACTGGTCACTGTACATCACACACACTGTTCACTGTACATCACACACACTGGTCACTGTACATCACACACACTGGTCACTGTTCGTCACACACACTGTTCACTGTACATCACACACACTGTTCACTGTACATCACACACACTGGTCACTGTACATCACACACACTGGTCACTGTTCGTCACACACACTGTTCACTGTACATCACACACACTGTTCACTGTACATCACACACACTGTTCACTGTACATCACACACACTGGTCACTGTACATCACACACACTGTTCACTGTACATCACACACACTGTTCACTGTACATCACACACACTGTTCACTGTACATCACACACACTGGTCACTGTTCGTCACACACACTGTTCACTGTACATCACACACACTGTCACTGTACATCACACACACTGGTCACTGTACATCACACACACTGTCACTGTACATCACACACACTGTTCACTGTACATCACACACACTGTTCACTGTACATCACACACACTGGTCACTGTACATCACACACACTGGTCACTGTTCGTCACACACACTGTTCACTGTACATCACACACACTGTTCACTGTACATCACACACACTGGTCACTGTACATCACACACACTGGTCACTGTACATCACACACACTGTTCACTGTACATCACACACACTGTTCACTGTACATCACACACACTGGTCACTGTACGTCACACACACTGTTCACTGTACATCACACACACTGTTCACTGTACATCACACACACTGGTCACTGTACATCACACACACTGTTCACTGTACATCACACACACTGTTCACTGTACATCACACACACTGGTCACTGTACATCACACACACTGTTCACTGTACATCACACACACTGGTCACTGTACATCACACACACTGTTCACTGTACATCACACACACTGGTCACTGTACATCACACACACTGTTCACTGTACATCACACACACTGGTCACTGTACATCACACACACTGGTCACTGTACATCACACACACTGTTCACTGTACATCACACACACTGGTCACTGTACATCACACACACTGGTCACTGTACATCACACACACTGTTCACTGTACATCACACACACTGGTCACTGTACATCACACACACTGTTCACTGTACATCACACACACTGTTCACTGTTCATCACACACACTGTTCACTGTACATCACACACACTGTTCACTGTACATCACACACACTGTTCACTGTACATCACACACACTGGTCACTGTACATCACACACACTGGTCACTGTACATCACACACACTGTTCACTGTACATCACACACACTGTTCACTGTACATCACACACACTGTTCACTGTACATCACACACACTGGTCACTGTACGTCACACACACTGTTCACTGTACATCACACACACTGTTCACTGTACATCACACACACTGGTCACTGTTCATCACACACACTGTTCACTGTACATCACACACACTGTTCACTGTACATCACACACACTGTTCACTGTACATCACACACACTGGTCACTGTACATCACACACACTGGTCACTGTTCGTCACACACACTGGTCACTGTACATCACACACACTGTTCACTGTACATCACACACACTGGTCACTGTTCATCACACACACTGTTCACTGTACATCACACACACTGTTCACTGTACATCACACACACTGGTCACTGTACATCACACACACTGGTCACTGTACGTCACACACACTGTTCACTGTACATCACACACACTGTTCACTGTACATCACACACACTGGTCACTGTACATCACACACACTGTTCACTGTACATCACACACACTGTTCACTGTACATCACACACACTGGTCACTGTACATCACACACACTGTTCACTGTACATCACACACACTGGTCACTGTTCGTCACACACACTGTTCACTGTACATCACACACACTGGTCACTGTACATCACACACACTGTTCACTGTACATCACACACACTTCACTGTACATCACACACACTGGTCACTGTACATCACACACACTGTTCACTGTACATCACACACACTGGTCACTGTACATCACACACACTGTTCACTGTACATCACACACACTGTTCACTGTACATCACACACACTGTTCACTGTACATCACACACACTGGTCACTGTACATCACACACACTGTTCACTGTACATCACACACACTGGTCACTGTACATCACACACACTGTTCACTGTACATCACACACACTGGTCACTGTACATCACACACACTGGTCACTGTACATCACACACACTGTTCACTGTACATCACACACACTGTTCACTGTACATCACACACACTGTTCACTGTACATCACACACACTGTTCACTGTACATCACACACACTGGTCACTGTACATCACACACACTGTTCACTGTACATCACACACACTGTCACTGTACATCACACACACTGTTCACTGTACATCACACACACTGGTCACTGTACATCACACACACTGGTCACTGTACATCACACACACTGGTCACTGTACATCACACACACTGTTCACTGTACATCACACACACTGTTCACTGTACATCACACACACTGGTCACTGTACATCACACACACTGGTCACTGTACATCACACACACTGTCACTGTACATCACACACTGTCACACATCACACACACTGTTCACTGTACATCACACACACTGTTCACTGTACATCACACACACTGGTCACTGTACATCACACACACTGGTCACTGTACATCACACACACTGTTCACTGTACATCACACACACTGTTCACTGTACATCACACACACTGGTCACTGTACATCACACACACTGGTCACTGTACATCACACACACTGTTCACTGTACATCACACACACTGTTCACTGTACATCACACACACTGGTCACTGTACATCACACACACTGTTCACTGTACATCACACACACTGTTCACTGTACATCACACACACTGTTCACTGTACATCACACACACTGTTCACTGTACATCACACACACTGTTCACTGTACATCACACACACTGTTCACTGTACATCACACACACTGTTCACTGTACATCACACACACTGTTCACTGTACATCACACACACTGTCACTGTACATCACACACACTGTCACTGTACATCACACACACTGTTCACTGTACATCACACACACTGTTCACTGTACATCACACACACTGGTCACTGTACATCACACACACTGGTCACTGTACATCACACACACTGTTCACTGTACATCACACACACTGTTCACTGTACATCACACACACTGGTCACTGTACATCACACACACTGGTCACTGTTCGTCACACACACTGTTCACTGTACATCACACACACTGTTCACTGTACATCACACACACTGGTCACTGTTCGTCACACACACTGTTCACTGTACATCACACACACTGTTCACTGTACATCACACACACTGTTCACTGTACATCACACACACTGGTCACTGTTCGTCACACACACTGGTCACTGTTCGTCACACACACTGGTCACTGTACATCACACACACTGTTCACTGTACATCACACACACTGGTCACTGTTCGTCACACACACTGTTCACTGTACATCACACACACTGTTCACTGTACATCACACACACTGTTCACTGTACATCACACACACTGGTCACTGTTTGTCACACACACTGTTCACTGTACATCACACACACTGTTCACTGTACATCACACACACTGTTCACTGTACATCACACACACTGGTCACTGTACATCACACACACTGTTCACTGTACATCACACACACTGGTCACTGTACATCACACACACTGTTCACTGTACATCACACACACTGGTCACTGTTCGTCACACACACTGTTCACTGTACATCACACACACTGGTCACTGTACATCACACACACTGTTCACTGTACATCACACACACTTCACTGTACATCACACACACTGGTCACTGTACATCACACACACTGTTCACTGTACATCACACACACTGGTCACTGTTCATCACACACACTGTTCACTGTACATCACACACACTGGTCACTGTACATCACACACACTGTTCACTGTACATCACACACACTGGTCACTGTACATCACACACACTGTTCACTGTACATCACACACACTGGTCACTGTACATCACACACACTGTTCACTGTACATCACACACACTGTTCACTGTACATCACACACACTGGTCACTGTTCGTCACACACACTGTTCACTGTACATCACACACACTGTTCACTGTACATCACACACACTGTTCACTGTACATCACACACACTGGTCACTGTACATCACACACACTGGTCACTGTTCGTCACACACACTGTTCACTGTACATCACACACACTGTTCACTGTACATCACACACACTGTTCACTGTACATCACACACACTGTTCACTGTACATCACACACACTGTTCACTGTACATCACACACACTGGTCACTGTTCGTCACACACACTGTTCACTGTACATCACACACACTGTTCACTGTACATCACACACACTGGTCACTGTACATCACACACACTGGTCACTGTACATCACACACACTGGTCACTGTACATCACACACACTGTTCACTGTACATCACACACACTGGTCACTGTACATCACACACACTGTTCACTGTACATCACACACACTGGTCACTGTACATCACACACACTGGTCACTGTACATCACACACACTGTTCACTGTACATCACACACACTGGTCACTGTACATCACACACACTGTTCACTGTACATCACACACACTGTTCACTGTACATCACACACACTGGTCACTGTACATCACACACACTGTTCACTGTTCGTCACACACACTGTTCACTGTACATCACACACACTGTTCACTGTACATCACACACTGTTCACTGTACAACACACACTGGTCACTGTTCGTCACACACACTGTTCACTGTACATCACACACACTGTTCACTGTACATCACACACACTGTTCACTGTACATCACACACACTGGTCACTGTACATCACACACACTGGTCACTGTTCGTCACACACACTGTTCACTGTACATCACACACACTGTTCACTGTACATCACACACACTGGTCACTGTTCGTCACACACACTGTTCACTGTACATCACACACACTGTTCACTGTACATCACACACACTGTTCACTGTACATCACACACACTGGTCACTGTACGTCACACACACTGGTCACTGTTCATCACACACACTGTCACTGTACATCACACACACTGTTCACTGTACATCACACACACTGGTCACTGTTCGTCACACACACTGTTCACTGTACATCACACACACTGTTCACTGTACATCACACACACTGTTCACTGTACATCACACACACTGGTCACTGTTTGTCACACACACTGTTCACTGTACATCACACACACTGTTCACTGTACATCACACACACTGGTCACTGTACATCACACACACTGTTCACTGTACATCACACACACTGTTCACTGTACATCACACACACTGGTCACTGTACATCACACACACTGTTCACTGTACATCACACACACTGGTCACTGTACGTCACACACACTGTTCACTGTACATCACACACACTGGTCACTGTACATCACACACACTGGTCACTGTACATCACACACACTTCACTGTACATCACACACACTGGTCACTGTACATCACACACACTGTTCACTGTACATCACACACACTGGTCACTGTTCATCACACACACTGTTCACTGTACATCACACACACTGGTCACTGTACATCACACACACTGTTCACTGTACATCACACACACTGGTCACTGTACATCACACACACTGTTCACTGTACATCACACACACTGTTCACTGTACATCACACACACTGTTCACTGTACATCACACACACTGTTCACTGTACATCACACACACTGGTCACTGTTCATCACACACACTGTCACTGTACATCACACACACTGTTCACTGTACATCACACACACTGTTCACTGTACATCACACACACTGGTCACTGTACATCACACACACTGGTCACTGTTCGTCACACACACTGTTCACTGTACATCACACACACTGGTCACTGTACATCACACACACTGTTCACTGTACATCACACACACTGTTCACTGTACATCACACACACTGTTCACTGTACATCACACACACTGGTCACTGTTCGTCACACACACTGTCACTGTACATCACACACACTGTGTCACTGTACATCACACACACTGGTCACTGTACATCACACACACTGGTCACTGTACATCACACACACTGTCACTGTACATCACACACACTGTTCACTGTACATCACACACACTGTTCACTGTACATCACACACACTGGTCACTGTACATCACACACACTGGTCACTGTACATCACACACACTGTTCACTGTACATCACACACACTGGTCACTGTACATCACACACACTGTCACTGTACATCACACACACTGTTCACTGTACATCACACACACTGTTCACTGTACATCACACACACTGTTCACTGTACATCACACACACTGTCACTGTTCATCACACACACTGTTCACTGTACGTCCACACACTGTTCACTGTACATCACACACACTGTTCACTGTACATCACACACACTGGTCACTGTACATCACACACACTGGTCACTGTACATCACACACACTGTCACTGTACATCACACACACTGTTCACTGTACATCACACACACTGTTCACTGTACATCACACACACTGTCACTGTACATCACACACACTTTCACTGTACATCACACACACTGTTCACTGTACATCACACACACTGGTCACTGTACATCACACACACTGGTCACTGTTCGTCACACACTGTTCACTGTACATCACACACACTGTTCACTGTACATCACACACACTGTTCACTGTACATCACACACCTGTTCACTGTTCGTCACACACACTGTTCACTGTACATCACACACACTGTTCACTGTACATCACACACACTGTTCACTGTACATCACACACACTGGTCACTGTACATCACCACACTGGTCACTGTTCGTCACACACACTGTTCACTGTACATCACACACACTGTTCACTGTACATCACACACACTGGTCACTGTACATCACACACACTGGTCACTGTTCGTCACACACACTGTTCACTGTACATCACACACACTGTTCACTGTACATCACACACACTGGTCACTGTTCGTCACACACACTGTTCACTGTACATCACACACACTGTTCACTGTACATCACACACACTGTTCACTGTACATCACACACACTGGTCACTGTTCGTCACACACACTGTCACTGTACGTCACACACACTGGTCACTGTACATCACACACACTGTTCACTGTACATCACACACACTGGTCACTGTTCGTCACACACACTGTTCACTGTACATCACACACACTGTTCACTGTACATCACACACACTGTTCACTGTACATCACACACACTGGTCACTGTTCGTCACACACACTGTTCACTGTACATCACACACACTGTTCACTGTACATCACACACACTGTTCACTGTACATCACACACACTGGTCACTGTTCATCACACACACTGTTCACTGTACATCACACACACTGGTCACTGTACATCACACACACTGTTCACTGTACATCACACACACTGGTCCTGTTCGTCACACACACTGTTCACTGTACATCACACACACTGGTCACTGTACATCACACACACTGTTCACTGTACATCACACACACTGTCACTGTACATCACACACACTGTTCACTGTACATCACACCACTGTTCACTGTACATCACACACACTGGTCACTGTTCGTCACACACACTGGTTCACTGTACATCACACACACTGGTCACTGTACATCACACACACTGTTCACTGTACATCACACACACTGGTCACTGTAATCATCACACACACTGTTCACTGTACATCACACACACTGGTCACTGTACATCACACACACTGTTCACTGTACATCACACACACTGTTCACTGTACATC
>WNGS01113275.1:0-12103 GCA_020271785.1 Procambarus virginalis
ACTGCTAGGCTTAGCTCGGCTACAAGTACCTCTGGGAGTTTGTAACATCTGCTGATGTAGATTTGACTAAATGTAACTCTGTCAGCAGAACTATTCGCATACTTTGCGTCATTATATAATGGAATGTGAAAAAATTGCGGAATTTAGAGATAACACCATCAATAGTGTCCAAGAAATGTGTAAGTACTTCATTCACAATGATGTGCTGCCCGAAATTTTAGCGAAGTATCCAAAATTTGCTTACTGTCGGTAATGCATGCACATGACTGTAAAGCTGCCGCCCAGTTGGGTGGGTGTGCAGCAAGACTAGTAACTGTGTGACTCACTATAGATGTAAAGTGCCTTGTATAGTGACTGTTGTGAGCCTCTTGTAGTGTCACTTGTGACACCTCTTTGTGTCACTTGTGACACAAAGATTCTTGATGTGTGTATTTGTGTGGGTGATTAGATATGTATGTGTATGTATATGTGTATACGTATATATATATGTACATGTATGTATGAGGGTGTGTACATGTGTATACAACATTGATAATTTTGTAACTAGCGTCAAACATTGTTATTTGCTTAGCTAAACGAACTAGAGGGTTCAGTTCCTGAACCGATTATGTGCCTCTGTATCCTTTACACCACCGCCCACGGGATGGGTATGGGGTGCATAATAAAGAAAGAAATTGAAATTGGATGGAGAGGTAGCATGGTATGTATCACTATTGGGATACCTCTGCGGATACAGATAATAACACTGGTGGCGGATTACCTTGATAACTCTTGAGCAGGTTGACGTGGCAGAGCTGTGTCCTGCGACGCCGGTCCGGAGTCTCTAGAATGTAGTTGTTGTTGTTCTTGCATTGTTTGATGCGATAAGGTCCTGAAAATTTACTTTTAAATGGAGAGGTTGAGATAGGAAAATAGGCTAGAACGAAGTCTCCTACATTAAACTTTCTTATCTTAGTGTTCTTGTCAAAGTGTGCTTTCATCTTATGTTGGGAGGTCAGTAAATTAGCATTAGCAAACTTATGTAATTATTCAAGTTTATGTCTCAAGTTTTTAAGAAACTGAGGCACATTAAGGGAATTACTGAAGGTGGTTGACCTCAAGGAATCTTAAAAGCTTCAAGAGGACCACGACACTTACGACCGTAGAGCATCTCATAAGGAGCTACTCCAAGGGACGCATTAAAAGACTTCTGAAAATACACACAAGGAGATCTAATTGCTTATCCCAATCCTTCTCAGTATCAATACAAAATTTCTTTAACAAAGACTTAATGTTTTGATGGCTACGTTCCAGAGATCCCTGTGAAGCAGGATGATATGGAGTAGACAAGACTTGGGTGATGTTAATTTTCTGAAGGGTTTTCTTAAACAACTCACTGGTGAAATTAGTTCCACAGTCACTTTGTATCTCCTTCGGGAAACCATACTGAGTGAAGATCTTCATCAGATGCTTGACAACTGTAGCAGCCGTAATATTCTTAACGGGAACTACTACTGGGAACCTGGTTGTAGGACACATTATAGTGATGATGTACATGTTGCCTGCGTGGGTTTTTGGTAAGGGGCCAACGCAGTCGATTACTAACCTGGTAAAAGGTTCAGAAGGCACAGAAATATGGATAAGTGGTGCTTTAGGAATACCTACATTTGGTTTTCCTGCCATTTGGCAGGTATGACAATTGGTAACATAGATTTTGACATCTCGTGCCATGCCTAGCCAAAAATAGTCTTGTAAAAGGGCATTATAAGTTTTATGGATCCCATAATGAGACATTTGGTCATGAGCTAAAGATATGATATATTTTCTTAATGATGTTGGAACCACTAGTTGATTCACGTCAGCCCAATCATCCTCTGCCTTAAGTTTACTGGGTCTGTATCTGCGATACAATAATTGATTAGTGTCTATATAAAAGCCTAAAATGGCATCGGTCTTAATCTGTGCTTGATAGAAAAAAGGGGTTAGTGACAAATCTGCTTGTTGTAACTTACGGAACTCCAACTGGTTGAGATTAGGAGGGAGGCCTCGCACGTCTTGAGGGACAGCTGCTGCTACTTGTGGTGGTTGAGCGGCTTGAGCACGGGTAGTCACTAGAACAGGCTGGGAGATGTCTACTGATTCTTCTGTCACGGTTTCCTCTTCCTCTGCAAACATCCATGGATCTCCCCCCTATTAGCCCGTTCAGAGTTCAGTCACATATGTAATTAATAATTCCTCTCCTGAAGAGTGTATGGTGAATGTCACACAAGCTTAATGAAAAAATTCTTGAGTGTTTGTGCACGTGTGGCCTGACCTCTTGCATCTTCGATGTAGGTCTTCGATGGGAGGCGGTCGGCCGAGCGGACAGCATGCTGGACTTGTGACCCTATGGTCCTGGGTTCGATCCCAGGCGCCGGCGAGAAACAATGGGCAGAGTCTCTTTCACCCTATGCCCCTGTTACCTAGCAGTAAAATAGGTACCTGGGTGTTAGTCAGCTGTCACGGGCTGCTTCCTGGGGGTGGAGGAATGGTTGAGGACCGGGCCGTGGGGACACTAAAAACCCCCCAAATCATCTCAAGATAACCTCAAGATAGGTAGCAACAGCAAATCTCCCCCTCCCTCTTTTTGGGGTGTATATATATGGTCCTGTATCAGACTTAGTTTGGAGAGAGTGCCGGACACCAGGGCCCAGAGTGGGTCTGTGAGGAACATCACACAGCCCAGGAGAGACAGAGTAAATCCACCGGATGGAGAGACAGAGGTCTTAAGGTAACTACGTCTGACCTGCCCTTGAGGCCACACATCCGACACCACCAGCCCCCCTACCTAAGACACAATTCACAAGACGTAGTGTGTGATCTCTGAGGTTTTGTTCCATGTCTAAATTTCTTAACCATTGGCCAGTTTTAGAGTAGGATTTATAGTGGTGAATAGCATAATTTTGTTCTCAATAAACTCGTGTTAAACTTCCCGTCTGTGTCAATTGTTGAATCCTCTTAGCCTCTGGATATAGTGTGCTGACAACCGTCCCATAATTAATGACAGTTAAAGAAAGAAAGGATTCTCCAAGTCAAGCAATATTTCTTGCCTCATTGCTTGATATAGTTAATGGACAAGGCAGATGGTGGCAGCGTAGTTAATCCTGTGTAGCATTTCCTTGGAAGAGTACCTTTAGTTCCAGTGTAACCATTATTGGTAATGTATGGTTGTGTTACAAATGAGTAGTAGTGTTACATTATTAGTTCATATTTATAGGGTGTTACAATGGTGCTAGCGGTGGTCCAATAAATTGTGGGTGTGTCTACAGTTTATTGGAGTCTTGCACACCTGGCTGCTCGGTTGGCCACGTCGTTGTTTAAGTGTTTATTTAGGCGGGCTCGTGGTTCGTTGCTCGGAGCCACACATATTTTTAAGTGTTATGAATAAAGTGCATCATACGGAAAACTACAGAGAGTTTAGGGTATGCGCTTTTGCTCTAAATCTATGGACGGAAATTAGTTCTCGTTTCTCTTTATAGCTTCCAAGGGTGTACAACCCAGTTATAGGTTGTACAGCAATCTGTTTGGCAAGTTGTCTGGGAAATTATCAGTGAAGGACGCTTACTAATACATTTCTGAAATACTATGAGTTGGTTCAAGTTCTAGATTTTAATGGTAAAGCCACAGACGGTGCTACGAGCACCTAGAGTGGGGCTGAGTTATCTTCATAAAGGGGGTCGTGTTTTGCAACCAGGCTGACCTCAAACATTCTAGTTGTGAATTGTGTCTTAGGTAGGGCGGCTGGTGGTGTCGGATGTGTGGCCTCAAGGGCAGGTCAGACGTAGTTACCAGTCGTGGATTACCGAGGAACAATCGTAGTTTTAATCATCACGAGAGTAGTTTTACAATTAGTTAAGGGAATTCATAGTTAAGTATATTATATCTTTTTGTTTCATTATTTTACGCAGATTCTTTTCATAAGTATAAGGAATTTCAGTGTCGATAAGGTTGTATGTGCACCTGACTGCCTCTTGTATGCACATGTGTGTACATGTGTATCTCCTGCGATGATCTGTGTGATTGTTTATACTAAGCTATCAACACCTGTTTTATCTCGGGTGGCGGTCATACCCTGGTCCACTGGGGAAGGGTGCCTTCCATATGTCAACACAACTTTTCACAGACGCTCCGTGCAGTGTACGTCGTGTTTACAGTGGGTGTGGGTTTCTCATGATTTACTTTTTAATGTTCATTCGATACATAGGACATTGTGTCAAAATTTCAAGTTAATATGACGCTCGGTGGCAAAGTTGCAGAAATTGTGTTATTTTGTGGAAATTCTATTTTTATTGACATTTTATTTGATTTTTTATGTTCACTCAAATATTATCAGAATGGAGGGGTTCTCAATAGGGTTGCAATCCTCCCTCTATTCCCGCTCAGTTCCCACCTCAAGTTCCCTACACCTCCCCCACCCAGTTCCCACCCACCCTACCCACCCATGTTCCCTCCACCCACCCTGCTCCAATTCCTTCCACCGTTCCCACTCAAGGTCACTCCACCCACACCTTGCTTGTTAAGCCCCTCCCCTCTCAGCATTGTCCCACTCCACCGGTCCACCCACACACTCCTTCCCCTCAGTTTCCACCCCCTTCTGCCCTGCAACCTCCCGCCACACCCCGAGTCAGTGTCACTCATCCACCCGCGCTCCACTCTCCCTCCAATTCCATCCTCCCCACCCCGCGCCCAGTCCCTCAACCCCCCGCCCGCCCTCCCTGCCTCCTCATACCTCCTGTCATATCCTCCCCCCTCCCACATTCCCACCCCCCACCCTGCTTCCCCGCCCATCCCCCAAGTGTTGCATCCCGGGGGTAGTTTGTAAATGTGGTAAGATTTCTTATACATTAAGTAGTATTAGTAAGGAGAAATGTTGGACCTGTCATGGAAAAGGTCATTTTAGGAAAGCGTGTACGAGTGTACGGCTTAAGGAAGTGCCGTCATCGGATCACTCGGTTAGAGTGATGGTCGACCTACTTTTGAGGTCAAGGTTGAGGGTAAGATTTTGATTGCTTTCATGGACACGGGTAGCCAAGCAACACTCATTAAGAGTTCAGCCTTCAGCAAATTCAAACAAGCAAGGCTTAAACGTTGCAGTAAACAGCTCGCAGCAGTTAATGGGGGACAAATTGACATCTTGGGTCAGGCCACTATTAATTTTAAAATAGGTCATGATGGGTCGTACCCTCACACTTGTACAGTGGTTCACAATCTTGCGTTTCCGGGAGATGTCTTGCTCGGCATGGATTTTTCCACAGGTTTCATATTCACTGTCAGCTGAGAAAGGTGCGAGACACTGCCGGTTGAAATTAGGCACTGTATCATACCCGGTGACTTTGACTGACCATCCACATGTTGTAGCTTCCATCCAGCTGAAACAGAAACATCATGCCAATTACTCGAAATTTTTGTTTCAGTCTCTTCCAGACAATAATAAGAAGTCCTGTATTTAACATGCATTTGACAAGCAGACTTGCCCACCACGGTCATTTAGGTTCCTTAAGGTGGCCGTGGGTCGTTATATCCAGCCTGGTACTACCCTTCTGGTGGCTGGCAGGTTTGATAAACTATTAATTCCCAACCACTTACTTGTTGTCATGGACAAAGGTGCCCTCATACCTGTAGTCAATCTCTCACACAAGACCTACCGCTTCAGAGTGGGTGATCGGGTGTCTCATGGTATTATCTTAGAGGAGACATCGATCTTTCAATCAGATCCATCGGAAACAATCACAGACACTGAGCAATGTGGCGCTCTTAATGTTAGAGACACTAGTAAGACTCCTAAGCACAGCACAACGGTGCTTACGCCACCTTGAGATACCAACAATTTGAATACATTAATATCAGCTCTAGATTTACAACACATTCCACAGTTAGAGAGGAAACGGGTGCAGGAAGTTTTGCGGATGTTCCCCAAATTATTTGCAACGGACGACGATCAAATTGGGTTGTTAGACAGAATTGAGCATACCATTCCAACAAGTGATCACAGGCCCGTGTATACGAAACAGTGGAGGCTCCCCAAACAGGCTAAGAAAACTATCAGAGAGGAGTACCAGAAGATGTTAAGACAAGGAGTTATAGAACCAAGTACTTCACCATGGCTGTCTCCAGTGGTGCTGGTGCGCAAACCGGATGGCAGTTATCGGTTTTGTGTCGACTATCGGAAAGTTAATGAAATTACAAAGGGGGACGTGTACCCCTTACCTCGGATTCAGGAAATTATAGATCATTTCGCGGCAGCCAAGTATTTCTCCACTCTGGATGCTAAGTCAGCATACTGGGCAGTTCCGGTTGCAGTTAGGGACCGTGAGCAGAAACTGCATTCTGATGGGGGTTCACCAGTTTCAGTTTAAGCGCATGTCTTTTGGGCTCAACACAGCCCCTTCATCATTTCTGAGGGCTATTAACTTCATCCTCA
The DNA here is from genome assembly GCA_020271785.1 of Procambarus virginalis. NCBI lineage: Eukaryota > Metazoa > Arthropoda > Malacostraca > Decapoda > Cambaridae > Procambarus > Procambarus virginalis. Next base: position 6,440 of record WNGS01113275.1, read on the forward strand.
GCCTGTGTTGGGGGATAGGCATTCATTAGCATACCTGGATGACGTGGTTCTCTACTCCAGGTCGTTTGATGAACACTTCCGGGACTTGAGTGAGACACTTTCATGTTAGACAAGGCAGGGATCAAATTAAATATCAACAAATGCACCCTGGCATCTCAGAAATTCAAATTTCTGGGGGTTCCAGGTGAGCACAGAAGGCATCGCCCTGACCCAGACTCATTGCCGCGCCATTGCGAGATGCCCCAGGCCTAGGTCAGCAAGGGATGTTCGCAGGTTTCTAGGAGCAGCCGGATACTTCCGCCGCCATATTGAGGGATTTGCTAGTATAACAGCGCCTTTAACGACCTTGTAAAGAAGAATGCTAAATTTATGTGGACCTTAGAACACGATGAGGCTTATACTAGGATCGAAAGTCAATTAATTACCGTCCCAGTATTAGCTGTGCCTGACTTTGATAAGAAGGAGGGAGGTGCATACAGACGACTAGTGGTATTGCCATAGGAGGGTGCTTAATGCAGCGTGATTCAGAGAACCATCCTCACCCTGTGGCGTATTTCAGTAGAAAAGTGAAGGGACCTGAGGTTAGATACAGCAATGACAAGGAAGCGCTTGCTGTGGTTGAAAGTGTTCGCTATTTGAGCCTTACCTATTCCAGCGTCATTTTGTTATTTTCACAGATCACAGAGCTCTCACATATATTAAAAAAGAAAACAAAGTGTCCCAGAATGTCCCGTTGGTCTCATGAGCTGTCAGCTCATTCTTTTCAGATCCTTTATAAGCTGGTCCGTCTCACGTCGTGCCAGATACCTTGAGTAGAAACATCGCGTCAGTTAACGTAAATGTCAACATTGAAACTATTGCAAGTAATAAAATGAGAGAATTCAAATGGGAGAACAGCGATGGAGGGATATAATTGAATATTTGGAGGACGGTTAAATACCCCAGACAAAAAGTAACTTTCCCCTGCAGCATTTTGACCTGCAGAAGGGTGTCCTATACTATGTTAACGACATGAAAGATCGTGCGGTTTACCAGTTAGTCATCCCCGAGGCGTTAAGATCATCAGCGTAAAAACTTGCACATGCATCTAAGATCGCTGGTCACCCTAAGGTTTTTAAGACCTATATGAGAGCAAAATTTATTCTATTTCCTAGGATGTTATGTTATATTACCAAGTATGTTAAATCGCGTACCAACTGCAACGGCGAAAAGGTACCTAAGGTACAGGCCTCTCTACAAGAGTCCCTGAAATTTTTGAGCCTTCAGACCGAGTGGGAGCCGGGATGCCGATTTGACTGATTGTTACGATAGGTACTGTCATTCTGGTAATCGCGTACGGTGTTGGGTTGTACTAGTGGACCCATCTGTCCCGGTTCACCTACCTTACGTTGCTCTTCCTCATGTAAGGACTCGCAGACCGTTGCAGGACGCTTTGCTTAAGTACAATTTGTCATCTGTGTTTGGACCACCTGAAGTATTAGTATCTGCAAGAGGTCAAGATGTTCGTTGTGAAATATCACTTTTTAAAGAAAGTTGTGAAATTTTTAAAAACTACAACAGCCCTCACGACGACCTTTACACCAATCCACAAGCAAACGGATATGACTGAAAGAACCAATCGTACTATTAAGGATATGCTAGCATTTCTTGCAGAGAAAGATGCTGCCACCTGTGGACAGAACAAACTCCCCTATGTTCAACTAGCCTCGAACACCTGCCATTCATCAGTCCATTAAGACACAAGCCCTGCTGCTTTTCACTGGTCGTCATGTAATTTCCCATCAGTTCTGCTTAACAGACTACGAGTGTGTATGGTAGATGGATTATCCTTCAGAAATCCTCTACTAAAATGAGAAATGCTGGAGGATTGCTGCTGAGGCTTCTAAGACAGCGAGGAGCCGGTATGCACACTATTATGATAAGAAGGTTCAACCGTTGACACTTAGAGAGGGAAGCTTGGTTATGAGGTTAAATGAAAAGACGCCTGCCAATCAAAGTAGTAAGCTTGCACCTAGATGGCTGTGGACCATATAGAGTAATTAGAAGCTTGGACCAGTTAATTTTCTGATCAGGGGAATCTTTGATGACCAGGATGACAACTATTCATGTCAACAAATAAAAGTGTTACGTTGCCAGGGAGGAACGGGAACTGCCTTCAGCGATTCCCATTCCTGACCCTTCTGAGTTGACTGACCTACCTGGGCTTGTCCAGGAAGGAGAGGGAGGACCTTCTGTCAATCTCACTGGTACCCAGGGGTCAGCTCTTGTACACCTCATGGTAACGAGGCTCAGGGCGAGGCAGGGAGAGTTTCAGTAAGCTGTCTTGTCCTTAGTAGTTTTTTATCAGAGTTTTTTAAATCTGGCAATTGTTCTTGAGATTTTGTCATGGAATGTATTCAGACAACATGCCTTACCTGCCCTTGGGCTGTACCTGTCACCTAAGCCCAGGGAGAGAGTCCTTGCTTCCCGCCAGTCCACAGTGTTATTCTGTCTTTCCCAAGATCTGCTTGTCACACCGCTCTGTGCCCCGGTACCTGGCTACTCGTGAACCAACATTGAAGCCAGAGAGGGCTCACCCTCTCTGGTACAGTGGAGAGAGGGTTACGTTACACCTCACCACCTTCCAACACTCCCGGTAACACCCCTCCACTCTGTTACCTGGGAGGGTGATAGGTAGACCCATTCACCCAGCCGACACCTCCCATCACCACCGAGGTTGTCCGGTGCCAGAGTTCCTGCCAGCAGCAGCACAACTGTCCAGATGTCAACGTACCAGTATGGTGGGCCGCCGTCTTGCAGATGTCATCATCAGAAGCACCCACGCTGGCCTGCTACGACAATACCCGTGCAGGCACCCCGGAAGTGGAGGCGCGAGGTCAACCAAGCGGGTATGCCAGCAGCAGTCACCTACCAGTTCCCCCCTCGTCCTTGGGGATCACAACTATCACTGACTCCACCAAGACGCTCAACGAGGCGGTCACAGTCCAAACGGCAACCTCCCTACTGAGGTATGTTGACTCTGCCAATAGGGTGCCCGTTTCGCACCATCGGCCCAAGGTCAGGCACATAAGGGCATGCGCGATAAGGCGTACTGGCTCAGTAGAATGTGACACAATCAACGCCTCGTACAGTGATGGGCCCAGGAGCTGAAGTCGGGATCCACCTTGGTCTGCCGCCACGCCCACTTCAAAAGCACCTGCATTATCTTCTGTTGCAAGACATCGGTAAGCGTCACCTCTCTGCCCTGACTGTCACGACTCCGTGCTATGTAGTTGCTGTCACTCATCATCGACCGGCTTTCAACGCAGCTGGATGTGAGATGTGCTTGCATACATCGTCTCCCAACACCTTCACCTGTGACCTGGCCAGGTCCCGGCCGTGTACCGATGCTCTTCACACCACCACCTTCGAGGAGTTTGACAGCTTGACGAGGAGTCTGTCACCGGTTGACACGCTCTGTCACCAGACGTACCCCAGCCAGTGTTGCAAGAGGATCTCGGGATGATGTGCAGGCATCGTCGACGGGCAGACGCTGGACACCTTCAACAGGACCCACTCAGTCCAAACATCAGGCCACCACGCGAAAGTACAACGATGCACGATAGAAAACGTGTATATCAACATGAACATTTATGCAGGTTATCGAAGCTTGTTAAAGAAATGACTATTATTAACAGTGTCAAATGGATATTTCTAATTGGGTTTAATTAAAAGTGTAACATTTATGGGGATGTAAAGTAACTAGCCTAGAAAAAGTGGTCCTAGACAGTGTTCTTAGCTAGATGACTTAGGTCTCTGCACAACTTTATTTGGAATTGTATTATTATTTTGTTTCATGTATGTGTCTATGTAATAAGTCTGTCCTGGTGATGATATCCAAGTTCCCTTTCTTTGTACCAGTATATGGGTACATATTTTTTAAATTTGCATGCCTTTATGTTTCAGTAAAATGTTGTAATGTTAAACAATGTTTCTTTGGTGATAAGAGGTAGTCTTACTATCAGTATGTGCAGGGTGCAGGGAGATTGACCCTGGCACTATTGTCTTGTGCGGTATATGGATTGGCCCACAAGTATTCTGTTAACTTGCTGCTCTGTTGCAGAGTTTTCAGGTCAATTATTTTTTGTATTTTTTTTACCATGTTTTATAATTGGTATAACTCATAGGTTTGGCTGTGGGTCATGAGGTACCCAGCAGATGTTTGGGGTATGTCCCACTTAGGTATAATGTTACCTGTTATTTTTAATTACTTAGATTTAAATGTTAGAGTAGGAATATTATATATATTTTTCATGTTGTTGGTCATTTTATTTTATTATGTTTGGTTCTTCAGACCTTCTGAGGAAGACTTGCTAGGCTGCCTAGTGTGCAGGCAGGATTTGTCATTGTTTCATAGTATTCTTTAGTGTCATGAATTGTACCTCAGGGTTCTATTATGTAGGACTGTGTCATTACTGTATTTGACGTTATATTATTTTTTTAGTTACTTGAATTTTTTCTGCCCCATTAGAATTTTTTTTTATTTTTGTCTGTACTTCATGGGAAATTACATGAGCCCCCGTGAAAAAGCAGCATGGCTGGTGTCTTAATTGACTGATGAATGAGCAGTGTTCAAGGCTAGTTGAACATAGGGGAGTTGTTCATCCCAGGTGGTAGCATCTTTCTCTGCAAGAAATGCTAGCATATCCTTAATAGTACGATTGGTTCTTTCAGTCATACCGTTTGCTTGCGGATGGTAAGCCGTCCGTGAGGGCGTTGTAGGTTTTTAAAAATTTCACAAACTTCTTTAAAAAGTGTTACAACTGAACTGCTTGACCTCTTCCGATACTAATACTTTAGGTGGTTCCCAAGCATCAGTGACAAATCTTACTTAAGAAACGTCTGCAACAGGTCTAGCGGTCCTTAGAGGAAGAGCACACTAAGGTAGTGAACCGGGAACAGATGGTCCACTAGAACCACACACTAGCGATTACCCAGAATGACTACTATGTAAATAATCAAATCGGCTCCCACTCGATCTAAAGAGCTCAAAAATTCAGGGAACTCCTGTAGTGGCGCCTGTACCTTAGGGCCTGGTACTTTTCGCCGTCTAGCAGTTAGCGTTACACGATTTAACATACTTAGTGATATAAGATATACATCCTAGGAAAATAGAATAAAGTTTTGCTCTCATATAGGTCTTAAACAACCTGATAGGGTGACCGGACCAGGTCTAGATGCATGCCCCCCCGCAAACGTTTTACACGGCTGAGTTGATCTTAACGCCTCCGGCGGAGATGAACTAATTGGTAAAGCCCCGCACTGAATCTTTCAGTCTGATTAACATAGTATGCCTAGGACACCCTTCTGGCAGACGGTCACAAGCACGCACTATGCGGAGGAGGAAAGTTACTTTTTCCTACTGGGTGTATTCGCTGGGATACCGTCCTCCAAATCTTCATATTAATCCTTCCATCGCCTGTTTTCCCATTTGAAACTTACTCTCATTTTATTACCTTGCAATATTCGTCTCACCCCCCCATGTTGACATTTACCGTTAACTGACGCCGTATGTTTCTACCTCAAGGTGTCTGGCCACAACGTGAGACGTGACCAGGCTTATAAGGCACTCCAAAAGATAGTGAGCCTGACAGCTCGTGAGACCAACGGGACATCCTGGGACAA
>WNGS01113286.1:0-12189 GCA_020271785.1 Procambarus virginalis
TATATTATATATATATAATATTGTGACGGTAAAGTAGTGGAGTATGGTGGTCGGCAGTCTTCCACTGGCAGATGTTAAGGCAGGCCACATATAACAAAAAAAAAGTAAAAAAAAAAGAAAAAAAAAAGAATGACTGCGTGTGGATAATCTGTGGTAAGGTAAGGGAAGAGACATAAAACACAATAATAAACAATGCTCTTTAATAACACTAAAAACAAATTGAAATAAAGGCAAAATCTTGGCTTAATGGGCAGAACAACAAGTGGAAAAATAACTGAACATAAACTGAATTACGTTAAAGGGAGGAGAAGTGACATGAAATAACAAGTAAAATAATATTAGTGCTGGGAATATATGCGCTAGCTATAAACCTCTTTGATCACACGAGGTGAGTCAACTTAGGTGTTCACAGCAAGAGCACAAGATATATTCTGGCTGGTAAGGCTGCTAGGGACTCCAACATGACTGGCGAGGAATGTGATTGGCGTGGAGCGGGAGTGGTGTGTTGGTAGCGGCCAATGAGAACGCAGGACGGCCACAAGTCGTAGTTTGGCTGGGAGCAGCAGTTGGCAGGTCGACCAGGTGTGCAGAAGTGGGGGGAAGGAGGGAGTTGCAGGTGCGTGTGGCTGTCTTGATATACGTTAAGCCACTATAAACGTATCTTGCATATTGTTGAGAACGGGACGATAGGAAGATATAGCAGGCTAAATCTCTGGGAAGAGATTATCGTCACAACTCTCCCCGAAGCCTGCGGTTCTGGTAGAGTCACGTTCACGGGAGGTAGAGTGGGAGGTGGAGCTGCCTCTACCTCATGCACTCTGGAGAGGGCGTCAGCGATGATGTTATCAGGCCCCTTGATGTAGCAGATCTTTAAATTGAAGCCTTGAAGATATAAAGCCCATCGCAGCAGACGTTGGTTATTAAATTGGGCTTGATGTAGGAATCTCAGAGGGTTGTGGTCCGAATAGATGGTAGTGGACCTAGCACCGTGCAGATATGGTGCAAAGTGTTGTAAGCTCAGGACGATGGAGAGGAGTTCCTTCTCTATAGTACTGTAGTTTTTCTGATGAGGCTTCAACTTGCAACTGTAGTAGCTGACAGGTAGAACCTCCTCGCCTCGCTGCTGCATTAAGACACTTCCGATGCCGGTACCACTGGCGTCGACATGGAGGATGAAAGGCTTCTTGATATCTGGTGAGGCGAGAATAGGATTAGAACAGAGGAGGAATTTGAGTTGTTCGAAGGCAACGGTTTGCTCCCTGGTCCAATTATACCGTTGCTTGGAACTGGTTAAGGTGATTAAGGGGGTTGCAACAGTGCTAAAATTCTTCACAAACCTACGATAATAGGAAGCAAGACCAAGGAAGCGCAGGAGCTGCTTCCTGGTAGTGGGCTGTGGATACTGTTGGATTGCTTGAATGTGGATATTTAACGGAGCCAGGCTGCCACTCCCTATAACATGACCCAGGTACCGCACTTTACCTTTCGCGAAGGTGGACTTGCCCAGATTGATGGTGAGGCCGGCTTTCAGGAGCTTGTAGAACAATCGTTGTAGCTGGAGCAGGTGTTCGCTCCAGGTGTTGGATGCTACCACGATGTCATCCAAATAGGCGTAGGTGTTGTCCAAGCCCTGGATGACGCGGTTGACAGCTCTCTGAAAGGTGGCCGGGGCATTGCAGAGTCCAAAGGGAAGGCGATTGTACCTGAAATTACCAATGGCATCAAGTATGTCGTCTATCCTGGGTATTGGGTAGGCGTCCTTCACTGTGACCTGGTTCAACTTCCTATAATCCGTGCAAAGACGGATTTTGCCGTGTGGTTTGGGTACCAGGATGCATGGTGAGGCCCAGGGGACTCACAGGGGGTAGCCAGTCCATGGTCCAAGAGATACTGTACCTCAGCACGCATGACTTCCGTTTTGCTAGGGCTGATTCGGTAGAACGGTTGGCGAATCGGCTGGGTGTCAGGTAGCAGTTGGATGTCGTGCCGAGTCACAGTACACTCTTGGGGATCATCTCGAAACAACTCCTGATGTTCTCTGATGAGTTTGATGAGTGAAGCACTTTTATCGTCCTGAAAATGATTGTGAAGGTCAGTAAGGATTTCCGAATTAGAAAGCGCTGTCTCAGTGTCAGTGTTTTCGGAAGGAGAAGCAGGGAAGGTCTCACTGTGGCTGTATGGACCTGTAAATGAGGTGAAATTGGTTAACACAGTGGGAGGAACACCATGGTAGGGCTTGAGTAGATTGATGTGGCACAGCTGGGTCTTCCGCCGCCTATCGGGGGTCTCGAGAACGTAGTTGAAGTTGTTCCGGCACTCCTTAACACGGTAGGGTCCTGAGAACCTGGGATAGGGAAATAGGCAAGAACTAAGTCTCCTGGTTTAAACTTCCTTACTTTGCAGTGCTGGTCGTAACGAGTCTTCATCCTCTCCTGGGCTTTCTGTAGGTTGTTGCTGGCAAAGGAATGGACCCTCTCTAGAATGTGTCGGAGGTTTTGAAGATACTGGGGCACATTCTGATGCTCACTGAAGGTGGCATCACGTAGAGAATCCTTGAAAGCCTTGAGAGGTGTACGGCACTTACGTCCGTAGAGCATCTCATAAGGAGATACTCCTAGTGACTCGTTGGGAAGACTTCTGAAAATACACATGATGAGATCAATTTGCCTATCCCAATCCTTTGAGGTCTCATTACAAAACTTTTTTAAGAGTGCCTTGATGGTTTGATGACTACGCTCGAGAGAACCCTGTGAAGCAGGATGATAGGGGCTGGACAGTACCTGTTTGATGTTGAACTCCTCCAGAGTCCGTTTGAAGAGATCACTGGTGAAGTTGGTGCCACAGTCGCTCTGAATCTCCCTCGGAAATCCATACTGGGTGAAGATTTTCAGTAGATTCTTCACCACTGTAGCAGCCGTAATATTTTTCACTGGAACTGCTATCGGAAATCTGGTGGTAGGACACAGGATGGTTAAGATATAGGCGTTGCCTGCACTGGTCCGAGGCAAAGGACCAACACAGTCAATAATAAGCTTGTGGAACGGTTCCTCAGGCACCTGGATGGGTATCAGTGGTGCTCTGGGAATGGAAACGTTCGGTTTCCCGGCTAACTGACACACGTGGCATTGTTGACATACTTCTTTACATCGTTAACCATACCTGGCCAGTAGTAGTCTTGTCGAATTCCATGGTAAGTCTTGTTGAACCCGTAGTGTGACAATGCTCCGTGGGCCAGGTGTAGAATCGTGGGCCGCAGGCTGGTAGGAATCACTAGTTGTTCAACGTCTGCCCAATCGTCCTCGTCCTTCAGTTTACTGGGTCTATACCTGCGATAGAGTAATTCGTTCTCCATAAAGAACCCAGGAACACTGTCGGATTGGGTTTCAGCCTGAAAGAATAATGGTGTCAAGGTAAGATCATCTCTCTGTAACTTACGGAACTCCAAAGCGGTCAGATTAGGGGGTAGTTTCGAAGGGTCCTGAGGGACAGCGGTAGCAGTAGAGTCAGCTGGCTGTGGTCGTGCAGCTTGAGCACGGGTGGTCACCATAACAGGAGGAGAACCTTCATCACTCTCTTGAACCTTTGCTGGAACATGCTCAAAAATCGGGTTATCCAACACAGAGTTGCTTACCTCGGATATGTCCTTGACGATCAGGTTGTTTGGTTGTTGGTCTTCTGCCAAGTCGTTGCCCAGGAGAAGTTGCACTCCAGGCATGGGAAAAGGCTTTTCCCTGACGGCGACTTGGACTTCACCGGTCACGAAGGGACAATCTAGGTAAACTCTGGCAAGGGGATAAGGAGTTGTAGCAGTAAGGTCAGTGATGAATACAGTCTCTCCTGTGTAGGCGACGTTGGGCACAGCTGATTTCAAGACGATCGATTGTAGAGCCGCTGTGTCCCGCAGGATCTTAAGTCCAAAACGTCCCTCTGAATCTGAACCGTGGGTAGAGATAGTTCCTGGATATAGATGCTTGCTAAAGAGAGAGAGATCATTAGCATGAACACCAACATTCATTACAGGCTTACCGGACTTAGGGTGAGTAGGTTTAGACTTAGGAGGTTCGATGTTACCTTTAGATTGGGACTTACCACATTTCTCAATGGTATGTCCATATAGTCGACAATACCTGCAGTACAGTTGAGAGGTACCTTGATCTGGGCTCGCTTTCTCGTAACTGTACCAAGACTTCTTACTGGTAGGTTCTGGTGTCAGCCGGTGGATGAGGCTGTAAGTGTCAGCTGACTTCGCGCACTTCACCAAATCCGTCTCTTCTTTGTCTGCTAAGTATAGGCGGACAGGAGGAGGTACACGTCTCAAAAATTCTTCAACCAGTATGAGGTTGACAAGCTCTGAAAAGTAGAGACATGTGCTGCCTCCAGCCATTTCATGAAATATCTCCGTTTGGTGTTAGCAAATTCTAAGAAGGTGGTGGTACTTGCCTTGACGTAGTCACGGAACTTTCGTCGATAGCTTTCGGTGGAGAGAAGGTAGGCGTCCAACACAGCTTGCTTCAGGGTGGTGTAGTCGTTTTCTGATGCCAAAGTGCTGAGTGTGACTGCTGCTCTACCTGTTAAATGTACTCGGAGAAGGGTAGCCCATTGGTCGTCAGGCCAATTAAGTTGATCAGCAAGGGTCTGAAAAGTAGTGAAGAACACATCAACCTCCGTTTCTATGAACGGGGGCATTAACTTACTTGCATGGGAGACATTGAAACTGGGAGGAAGACTAGCTGCCGCTTGCTGGAGTTGAGCTTGGTGTGCAGCGTCCCTCGTGAGTTCTCGGTCACGACATTCTAGAATTGCTTCTGCCTGCCGTTTGTCGTGTTCACGTTGCATCTCGAGTCGCTGTTTGTATAAGGCCAACTCACGTTCACTTTCTTCTTTCCTCAGTGCGGCCTCTCGCTCTTTGAGGCGGATTTCTCTTTCTTGTTCTTCCTTTCTGATGTTAGCTTCACGCTCTTGTTCTTCCCTTTTGATTGCAGCTTCACGCTCTTGTTCTTCCTTTCTGATGTCAGCTTCACGCTCTCTGATTGCAGCTGCTTCCTGTTGTTGCTCCCGCTCGATCTTAGCAAGTTCCAGCTTGAGCTTTATTGCTGTCAAGTCATGTTTATCTGAAATAGTGTATTGTTCATGAGTATCAGAATCTATCTTCCCTTCATCCAAAAGATAATCTAAAATTATATTATTTATGGTATATTTGTTGGCGCCAGGTGGAACTTCCAATTGATACTCGTGTGCAAGAGTTATCAATTCGACCCTTTTAGCGTGACGCAATTTCTCTATTTCACCTTCTGGATTTGCCTTGAAAGCTTGTAGGCGAAACATTGTGAAAATATAGCAAAATAAAGGAGACACGAATATACAGTGAGAATATGGTGAATGTCAGAAACAGGAAACGTGGCAACTGATACCTATCCTGTGGGGAATTATTAATAATTAAAGTTAATTCAAGATGGTAAATGAATAAGGTCGCAGGAAATCTTGTACCTGGTACTCACTGTGGGAGGATAAAGGCAAGAAAATCCTACTAATTAGTGGAAACTGAGTTTAAAAGACAAGTGAAACACTAAATGGTTTCAAAATAAATGAGGTAGTCCAAAAAATGTAGTCATACCTTGCCAAGTCACTATAGAACATAAGCAAAGGTACCCACTGAAATTGAATATGGTATTTACAGAATTAGCGAACTTTGTGCTCAAAAGAAAGAACGCTAATTCCCTACCTTGGGTAAATACCATCAATCTGACCGACGAGTAGGGGTGCGAGTGTCAACTGGTGACGAGAACTATCGGCGAGGTCCCAACTCGCCAATAATAGTTCGTGCTAGAGGATCTATAGCCCTCTTTTTCCTCCTAGAGTCGGATTGCAGAATTTAGGTGCTATTGACCCGGAGACAGACCACAGTACCAGGGTACCTATGTGATAATCTGTCAAAAATGTGAGAAATATCTGGGGACAAAAGATGTTAAACACGGATAATAACACGGAAGGGGGAGACGACCAATTAAGAGTATGACTGCGGCCTACAGTCACCACGTAATCCAAAGTTGTCTCACACTCACCATATGCTACTCCCGTAATGCACAATATACACAGCACCATATAAATAAATAAAATGATTAATGTAAATATTGAAAGCAAGGGAAATGAAAGCCAAGTACGCTTACCACAATTACCAATACCTGAGTGAAGCTCCCGGACAGGCCCCCAATTATATGTGACGGTAAAGTAGTGGAGTATGGTGGTCGGCAGTCTTCCACTGGCAGATGTTAAGGCCAGGCCACATATAAAAAAAAAAAAAAAAAAAAAAAAAAAAGAATGACTGCGTGTTGGATAATCTGTGGTAAGGTAAGGGAAGAGACATAAAACACAATAATAAACAATGCTCTTTAATAACACTAAGAAACAAATTGAAATAAAGGCAAAATCTTGGCTTAATGGTGCAGAACAACAAGTGGAAAAATAACTGAACATAAAACTGAATTACGTTAAAGGGAGGAGAAGTGACATGAAATAACAAGTAAAATAATATTAGTGCTGGGAATATATGCGCTAGCTATAAACCTCTATTTGATCACACGAGGTGAGTCAACCTAGGTGTTCACAGCAAGAGCACAAGATATATTCTGGCTGGTAGGGCTGCTAGGGACTCCAACATTGACTGGCGAGGAATGTGATTGGCGTGGAGCGGGAGTGGTGTGTTGTTAACGGCCAATCAAAATGCAGGACGGCCACAAGTCGATAGTTTGGCTGGGAGCAGCAGTTGGCAGGTCGACCAGGTGTGCAGAAGTGGGGGGAAGGAGGGAGTTGCAGGTGCGTGTGGCTGTCTTGATATATACGTTAAGCCACTATAAAACGTATCTTGCATATTGTTGAGAACGGGACGATGGAAGATATAGCAGGCTAAATCTCTGGGAAGAGATTATCGTCACAATATATATATATATATATATATATATATATATATATATATATATATATATATATATATATATATATATATATATATATATATATATATATATGCAAACAAGCCTGAATGGTCCCCAGGACTAGATACAACTGAAAACTCACACCCCAGAAGTGACTCGAACCCATACTGCCAGGAGCAACGCAGTCCCTGTACATACCAGTTGCGTTGCTCCTGGCAGTATGGGTTCGAGTCACTTCTGGGTGTGAGTTTTCAGTTATATATATATATATATATATATATATATATATATATATATATATATATATATATATATATATATGTTGTACCTAGTAGCCAGAATGCACTTCTCAGCCTACTATGCAAGGCCCGATTTGCCTAATAAGCCAAGTTTTCATGAATTAATTACTTTTCGACTACCTAACCTACCTAACCTAACCTAACTTTTTCGGCTACCTAACCTAACCTAACCTATAAAGATAGGTTAGGTTAGGTTAGGTAGGGTTGGTTAGGTTCGGTCATATATCTACGTTAATTTTAACTCCACTAAAAAAAAAATTACCTCATACATAATGAAATGGGTAGCTTTATCATTTCATAAGAAAAAAAATTGTGAAAATATATTAATTCAAGAAAACTTGGCTTATTAAGCAAATCGGGCCTTGCATAGTAGGCTGAGAAGTGCGTTCTGGCTACTAGATACGACATATATATATATATATATATATATATATATATATATATATATATATATATATATATATATATATATATATATATATATATTTATATATATTTATATATTTTGTTAGACGGTTAGAACAAGTTAGGTGAGAAGGTGGTGGAGGCCAAGACCGTCAGTAGTTTCAAAGCGTTATATGACAAAAAGTGCTGGGAAGACGGGACACCACGAGCGTAGCTCTCATCCTGTAACTACCCTGTACACTTATGTAATTTCACACACACACACATGGAATTTAATGTGAATAAATGCCATGTTATGGAATGTGGAATTGGTGAACATAGACCCCACACAACCTATAAATTATGTGAGAAATCTTTAAAGAATTCTGATAAAGAAAGGGATCTAGGGGTGGTTTTAGATAGAAAACTGTCACCTGAGGACCACATCAAGAACATTGTGCGAGGAGCCTATGCTACACTTTCTAACCTAAGAATTGCTTTTAAATACATGGATGGAGAAATACTAAAGAAATTGTTCACAACTTTTATTAGACCAAAGCTGGAATATGCAGCGGTTGTATGGTGCCCATATCTTAAGAAGCACATCAACAAACTGGAAAAGGTGCAACGACATGCCACTAAGTGGCTCCCAGAAATGAAGGACAAGAGCTATGAGGAGAGGTTAGAGGCATTAAATATGCAAAAACTAGAAGATAGAAGAAAAAGAGGCGATATGATCACTACGTACAAAATAGTAACAGGAATTGATAAAATCGACAGGGAAGATTTGCTGAGACCTGGAACTTCAAGAACAAGAGGTCATAGATTTAAACTAGCTAAACACAGATGCCGAAGAAACGTAAGAAAATTCACCTTCGCAAATAGAGTGGTAGACGGTTGGAACAAGTTAAGTGAGAAGGTGGTGGAGGCCAAGACCGTCAGTAGTTTCAAAGCGTTATATGACAAAGAGTGCTGGGAAGACGGGACACCACGAGCGTAGCTCTCATCCTGTAACTACACTTAGGTAATTACATACAACATATACACACACATACCATAACACACATTCAATACAGGATTCAAAGGTGACACCCCCCAGGGTCAACACTTCAGCACAGAGGAGCTCCAGCATATTTCAACAATCCTAAGTATTGTAGTACAGGTTGAGGATAGTGAGTGGTGTCCCAGAGATCATAAAGGTATAGTGCTTTTGAAAAATAGGTGAGATAACAGGAATGTGCTAAGGAAGTGAAAAATCGGATGAGAAAAAGTTGCCCCTAGTGTTTACAGTGCAGAGAACACACATTCAACATGGCCACTGGCAAGTGGAAAAAGCAAAACAGAGCTTGATTTTGAGGGATTCAATGAAGAAAGCATTGATATTAGCAGTCTACATAACAAGTTGGTAAATTTAGATAGTATAGTGAACTCTCATGTAGAAATAATTCGTAAATTGAAAGAAAGTAATGACCATTGAATAGCAAAGTTTTATGTCTTGAGGATATAGTGAAAGACTTGCGCAAGGATAAGAATCAATTGGAAACAGTGCAAAGACATGGAAGAAGAAAATAAACTCTTAAAAATAGCTTTGGAAGAAGTTAAAGTAAATTTAAGCATAAATGACTACAATAGGTTAGGCAAGGAAATTCAACAGGAGAAACAGCTTTTGTCAGCACAGATGGAGGAAGTTACACAGGGATAGAACAGTGCAAGAAAGATATGCAACTCACCTATGCACAAGTGGCCAAGGAGAAGGAAAGATTGAAGAAGCAGTAAAGGAAGTCAAACACTGCAGCAACCAGATAAAACAAACATTAGGCTGGAAGTGAGGAAAGAATTGGCATCTAACCCGAAGTTGGTGCAAACACAGTTGATCGGTAAGTCCCTGATAATTTTTGGTTGCAAAGAAAAGGAGATAACATCTAGGTCAGAAAGAGCTGTCGAAGAAGCTAAAGTAGTAGATAAAATTGTTGGCCTCGTAGAAGGTCTCACTACCATAGAGAATGTGTGCGACTACAGGAGAATAGGCAGGTACGTAAAAGGGAAAGATCGACCTTTGAGGATCACCCTAAACGGTGCCAAACAGATGGAAGAAGTACTAAGGAATGCTAGAAAATTGCAAAGTGATGAGGATGGAAAGGGTGGTCGTTAAGACGAGATCTTTCAAAGAAGACAGAGAGAAGCTGAAACTGAACCTCGCCGAGGCAAAACGTTTAAATGAGAACAGGAATGAAGAAGAAATCAATTCTTTTTTCTACAAAGTGTTAGGGGTAGGCAAACCAGTAAAGTGGTACATAAAGGCAACCAACAAAATCATTAGAGAGAGGAGGAGTGAAGAATAAAGAGAGGGGGAATAAGTTCCTGAAGATTGCATACACCAACATAAATGGAGTGAGATCGAAGATACTGGAGTTAAGTGATGTAATACAGCTGCAGACACCTGACATTGTTGCACTCACGGAGACAAAACTTGAAGATGTTATTTTAAATGAGGTCATATTCCCAAGGGGCTACTCAATTTGGAGACGGGACAGAAAAATTAGGAAAGGCGGTGGCGTTGCTGTGCTGGTAAAAGAACACCTAAAGGTGAAGGAAATAATGACTGCCAATCCAATGACTTTGGTCTTTACGAACAACGAAGACATTATCAGAGACATTATGATATCAGATACCACATATTCAGATCACAAGCTCATTGAAGTGCAAACGACCATCAATACGCAGAATAGACCTAAAACGTTGATAAAGTGAGAGGGGCTATTCAGTAAATTCAATTTTAATAATAAAAGGATAGACTGGGAGATAATAAACAGGGAACTTACAAACATTCCATGGGAAACTGTTTTAAGTAATACAAGTCATACAGAAGGAATAGAAAACTGACTTCGGAAGCGTATCAAGTCTGTCTGAAACATGTTCCCTTGAGGAAGCCAGAAAGAGATCTAACGTAGAAAGAGAACGCAGACAACAGTATAAACGCAGGAAAAAAATAACAGAACTGCTTATGCAGACACGAATTTCCCGTCAAAGAAGGAATATTTAAATAGGGAGAGTGAAGAAATCGAGCGGAAATTGAAACACTCATATGAAACTGAAGAAAGGCAGTTAGAACAGAAAGCAATTCAGGAAATAAAGAAAAATCAAAATATTTCTTCTCATATGCGAAATCAAAAGCAAAAACCACTGCCAGTATTGGACCTATTCGTACAAGTGAAGGTTCATACACGGAGGATGACAAAGAAATTAGTGAAATCCTAAAAAAGCAGTATGAGGACATGTTTAGCACTCCAATAAACAACATGAAAGTGGAAGATCCAGATAATTTCTTTATGCGGGATATTCAAACCCCTGTAAATATAACTGATATCAACACGAGCGCACTAAATTTTGAAAGAGAAATTGAAAACATGCCCATGCACTCGGCCCCAGGTCCTGACTCATGGAATTCAATATTTATAAAGAAATGCAAAGTGCCGGTAGCACAGGCACTCAGTATAGTGTGGAGGAAGAGCTTGGACACGGGGGAGATACCAGATGCACTTAAAGCAGACATAGCCCCTCTACACAAGGGAGGGAGCAAAGCATTGGCAAAGATTATAGACCAGTTGCACTAACATCGCACATCATAAAAGTATTTGAGAGAGTGATTAGGAGTCAGGTCACCAATTTCATGGAGACCAATGACCTTCACAACCCAGGCAACATGGATTTCGAGCGGGAAGATCGTGCCTCTCACAGCTACTTGAGCACTACGACAAAGTCACTGAGGCATTAGAAGAAAACAGAATGCTGATGTGATACACGGACTTCGCAAAGGCTTTCGATAAATGTGACCATGGCGTGATAGCACACAAAATGAAGTCAATGGGAATAACCGGTAAAGTAGGACGCTGGATACTCAGTTTTCTGTCAAACAGGACTCAGCGAGTAACGGTCAACCATATAAAATCTAGTGCAGTTAAAAGCTCTGTACCTCAGGGTACAGTCCTTGCACCGCTGCTTTTCCTTATTCTCATATCAGATATAGACAAAAATACAAGTCACAGCTTCGTATCATCCTTTGCAGATGACACAAAAAATCATATGAAAATTACCTCGGCTGAAGACATTGAAAAACTTCAAGCTGATATTAATAAAGTTTTCGACTGGGCATCAGAAAATAACATGATGTTTAACAGTGATAAATTCCAGGTACTCAGGTACGGTAAAAATGAGGACCTTAAACATAATACAGAGTACAAAACACAATCAAATGTACCCATAGTAGGAAAACAGCATGTAAAGGATTTGGGAATAATAATGTCTGACGACCTAACGTTTAAGGAGCATAACCAAGCAAATATTGCGACAGCCAGAAAATGATAGGATGGATTACGAGAACTTTCAAATCCAGGGATCCCATCACAATGGTTGTACTCTTCAAGTCACTTGTGTTGTCCCGTCTTGAGTACTGCTCAGTACTCACTTCCCCCTTCAGAGCAGGAGAGATTGCTGAAATAGAGGAATACAGAGAACATATACGGCACGCATAGACGAGGTAAAGCACCTAAATTATTGGGATCGTCTCAGCTCTC
>WNGS01113310.1:0-11323 GCA_020271785.1 Procambarus virginalis
ATTCGCTTCGATCCTCCCTTTTCTCTGTGGGCACTTTGAGGGACCCGCGCTTCAATGTTCCTCGCCGCTATGCCCTTACCTCCACGCTAAACCATAGGTTCACCACGGCACTCGTCCTCCAACACATCAAATGCGTTTGTAATCTTTATGGTATTAGGTGTCTTTTTTGCCAAGGTCTTCTTAAGACCCCTGTCTTTTACAATATGCCAAGACGGGGTCTCCCTAATGCCGGTCTCCTCCTTTGCTTCATCCTGTCGTTGCTTAAGCTGCCTTACCTCCTCCCACAACGAATCCAGCTCTGTCCTCAGAGCTCCAACCAGACTCACCAACTCCCTCACCAAACCCTCCATTATTGCTGAATAATATTGCTTCACTCGGAGCTCCAGCTAACACAACCTCTTACTGTGACAGCACCTGACTGACTGAACCCAAGAAGAATGTATATTGGGGTTGTTAAGGGGTTAATAAATAAATAAGTTAGTTAAAGGAGTATCCATTCTTCCTGTGTAGGAGATCTATGATCAACCTCTAGACTGACCTTGTTGTTTGGCCAATTATTTGGCACTGATTATATATTTATTGGGGGCCGGGCCTTACTGATCTCCTCAACTAGATACATCTTTATTCTATCTGCCCCTACACCTTAATATCCCTAGATTCCCTATAGTACAAGTCACCCATTTGTAACAAGTGGTTGGCCAGTCCGGGAGGAACTTTATAAATGTAAAAATTAGATTTTTGAGTGCCAAAACTAAAAATTCTTGTTTCCACAGAACGGTTGTGTGTTAGCCTAGGGTCCAGCTCATCTAGCAAAGGATTGCACTGACTGGACACCCAGCTGGATCCCTTCACGATTGAGGTTAGTGTGGCCTTGTGTTAGGGGCTGTGCAAATTTTTGTTTTTTTTTCCAATTTTTATTTTTTAATTTTTCTTTGGCTAGGAGCTAAATTATTAGTGATGGCATCTGAAATGCAGAACTGGCAAAGGAGCCTTCAGTGGTAGAGATAAAGAAACTTACCAGTCTAATTTAGTATTGTTAGACAAGGAATTTGGCCTAGAATTAAATGACGCGGATAAAAAGTGGACTTTGGTGAATGAAATAGTACAACATTGTATTGACCAAGAACTATTGGCAAGTGATACACCTTTATGCCAGCCGAGCCAAGCGGAAAGTGCAGCTCATAGAACATAAGATAAGAACATAAGAACAAAGGTAACTGCAGAAGGCCTATTGGCCCATACGAGGCAGCTCCTATTTATAACCACCCAATCCCACTCATATACGTGTCCAACCCACGCTTGAAACAATCGAGGGACCCCACCTCCACCACGTTACGCGGTAATTGGTTCCACAAATCAACAACCCTGTTACCGAACCAGTATTTACCCAAGTCTTTCCTAAATCTAAACTTATCCAATTTATACCCATTGTTTCGTGTTCTGTCTTGTGTTGATACTTTTAATACCCTATTAATATCTCCTTTGTTATGTCCATTCATCCACTTGTAAACTTCTATCATGTCACCCCTAACTCTTCGCCTTTCCAGTGAATGCAATTTAAGCTTTATTAATCTTTCTTCATATGAAAGATTTCTAATTTGGGGAATTAACTTTGTCATCCTACGCTGGACACGTTCAAGTGAATTTATATCCATTCTATAGTACGGCGACCAAAACTGAACTGCATAATCTAAATGGGGCCTAACTAGAGCAAGATATAGCTGAAGAACCACACCAGGTGTCTTGTTACTAACGCTTCGATTAATAAATCCCAGTGTCCTATTTGCCTTATTACGAACATTCATGCATTGATCCTTTTGTTTTAAATTCTTACTAATCATAACTCCTAGATCCCTTTCGCAATCCGACTTCGCAATCTCAACACCATCTAGCTCGTATCTTGTAACTCTATCATCATTACCTAGCCTCAAAACTTTACATTTATTAGCATTAAACTGCATCTGCCAGTCTTTTGACCATTTTAAAACCCTATTTAGATCAACTTGAAGTGATACCGAGTCTTCTTTCGTGTTAATTTCCCTACCGATTTTTGTATCATCTGCAAATTTGCAAATGTTGCTACTCAAACCTGAATCTAAATCATTTATATATATTATAAACAACAGAGGTCCCAGGACAGAGCCTTGAGGCACTCCACTAACAACATTATCCCACTCTGACTTAACCCCATTTATACTAACTCTCTGTTTCCTTTGGAATAGCCATGCCCTAATCCAACTTAATATAGCACCCCCAATACCATGAGCCTCTATTTTTTTAATTAGTCTTTCATGTGGCACTGTATCAAAAGCTTTGCTAAAGTCAAGGTACACAACATCACAATCCTTACCACTATCAACTGCCTCAACTATGCTGGAATAAAAAGATAGCAAATTTGTTAAACATGAACGGCCATTTGTAAAACCATGTTGCGACTCATTTATTAATTTATGTTTTTCAAGATGAAGACGAATTGCATTTGCAATTATCGATTCAAGTAACTTTCCCACAATAGACGTTAGGCTAATTGGCCGATAGTTTGATGGAAGTGATCTATCTCCTTTCTTAAAAATTGGTACCACATTAGCTACCTTCCATGACTCTGGCACTCTGCCTAACTCTATTGATTTATTAAATATGGTTGACAGTGGCTCGGAAAGCTCCTCTTTGCATTCTTTAAGCACCCTGGCAAACACTTCATCCGGCCCTGGGGATTTGTTTGGTTTTAGTTTTACTAATTGTTTAATTACATCCTCCCTGGTAACTGCTAAACTAATCAACCTGTCCTCATCCCCACCCACATAGACTTGTTCGGCTGAAGGCATATTGTTAAGTTCTTCTTTAGTAAATACAGATATAAAATATTTGTTAAAAATACTACTCATCTCCTCGTCATTATCCGTTATTTGACCTGTCTCAGTTTTTAATGGACCTATCCTTTCCCTAGTCTTAGTTCGATATAACTGAAAAAACCCTTTAGGATTTGTCTTTGCTTGCCCTGCTATGCGAACTTCATAGTTTCTTTTTGCTTTCCTTATCTCTTTTTTAACATTTCTAACCAGTTGTACGAATTCCTGTTCTAAAGTAACCTCCCCATTTTTAATCCTTTTGTACCAGGCTCTCTTTTTACCTATAAGGTTCTTCAAATTCTTTGTTATCCACTTTGGGTCATTAGTATTCGATCTGTTCAATTTGTATGGTATACTACGTTCCTGTGCTTTGTTTAGAATATTCTTAAATAAGTTATATATTGAATCCACATCGAAATCCCCTTTTACGTCACCTATCGCTGGGTTCATGTCCCGCTCCAAGACCGGCCCACACCCCATACCCAAGACTTTCCAATCTATTTGACCCAGAAAATTTCTTAGGCTGTTAAAATCAGCTTTTCGAAAATCTTGCACTTTAACAGAATTTTCTCCTACAGGTCTATTCCATTCTATGCTAAATCTGATTTCTTTGTGATCACTGTTCCCTAGCTCACTCCCTATTTCCATGTCCTTAATTTGTGTTTCCCTGTTAGTTAACACTAAATCTAAAATATTATTTCCCCTCGTTGGTTCCTTAATGTGTTGCGTAAGAAAGCAATCGTCAATTAATTCTAGAAAATCTTCTGCTTCACTATTCCCTGTTTTGTTCAACCAGTTTATTCCACTAAAATTAAAGTCACCCATGACATAAATACTGTTAGATCTAGATGCTCTAGATATTTCATCCCATAGATGCTTTGCTTCCATTCTGTCTAAATTTGGTGGCCTATATATAACTCCTATTATAATATTATTTGCTTTTTCGTTTAATTCTATCCAAATAGTTTCTGTGTAAGGCTCAGTTTTGATTCCCTCTTTGAGACTACATTTCAAATTGTCCCTAACATATATGGCTACTCCCCCTCCTCGTCTAATATATCGATCTGTGTGAAATAGTTTAAATCCATTTATTTGATATTCAGCTAATAGTTCTCTATTTTCTACATTCATCCGCGTTTCCGTAAGTGCAATAATATCGATTTTTTCTGTGCAGACAAGAGCATTTAATTCGTTAATTTTATTTCTTAGACTTCTACTGTTAGTGTAATATACCCTAAGTGAATTGTTATTTTGAGGCCCTTCTTTTTCCCTGATCATTTTGCCAATTCCTTTCTCCCACAAACACCTACTTTTATTACCTCTTTCCTCCAAATTAATTCCCATAGGGACAGAGAGTTAGCTCTAGAGTTAGCAAAAATATAATTAGAGGAGCAAAAACTCAAAACTGAGGAGGCTAGAATTAGAGCAAATGCCACTGGACCACCACCTGCCGGGGATTCAAACCCCAGGCATTATGAGAAAAAGCATAACTTGCCTGAATTTTTGGAGTCGGACCCTGAAAGGTTTTTCAACCATTTTCAGAGATTGGCCATGTCTATGACGTGGCTAAAGGAAGAGTGGGTGAAAATCCTACAGGGAAGACTTAGGGGTAAAGCCCAAGATATTTTTATAAATATGCCTGACGACGAGTGTTTTGAATATGATAAAGTCAGGGAACGAATTTTGAGGACATATGAAATTACTCCTGAACCTCACCGCCAAGCTTATCGCAACCTTAGGCCTACTCACAACCAACCGTTCACTGAATTTGCTTTTGATCAAATTAGATTGTTTGATAAATGGATTCGCTCGGCTAAAGCCGAAACATACGAAGCATTGAAGAATGTAATTTTAATTGAACAGTTTATAGAAAATATGCCAGATAATGTAGCACAGTACATTAGAGGAAGGATAGAGGTAGATTCTAAAATAGGGGATTTGGCCAAGATGGCAGAAAACTACCAGTTGGCGGGCAAAAGGCCCAATAAAAATAATTTTACCCCACAGAGTAGCAAAACTTATACCCACAGCCAGTCCAGACCAGCTCAATCTAACCCTTTAACTAATGCACCTTCTGTTTCAGACATAACTAACCCTGTTAAATTGTCTAGCCACACGACACCTAAGAGTGAACCAAAGGGTAATTCTGTTAGTAATGTCTCTTCTCCCCAACGTATCTGTGGTCACCGAAAACGTCCAAACCACACTATTAGCCGATGTTGGCAACTGTACCCGGAAAAGAGACCCAATGCTCTAGTTGACACAGGGCTTGAAGCCTTCTGAAGGGTTAGGGAGTAAGACCTCCAACCCACTGTGGTTGGACTTGCTTACCCCATTCTTATCGAACGGGAGACTACTTTTGTCTGAGGGTTCTTCCTGGAAGGACGTGGTGATCTTCCGAGACACCGGTGCCATCCAGACTTTAATATTAGAGAGTGCTTTGCAAGGTGCCAACACTCTCGACACTGAAGAGGTGGTACTGGTCGAGGGTGTCACTAGTGATACTCGGGCAGTACCCCTCCGTAAGGTTACCCTGGAATCTGATTTCCACAAGAGTGTTTTTACAGTCGGAGTCACTTCGTACCTACCTTTCCCTAATGTTGATGTAATATTGGTTAATGATTTAGCAGGGGGTAAGGTAGGGGACTCCAGACTGCCTATTATGTTGCCTACCCCTAAGTAGGCAGGTATCCTCTGCGGCGGGTGGATCCACCCGCCGCAGAGGATAATGTTGTGTACCCTGCGTGTGTGGTGACTAGGTCTATGGGACTTAAATGTAAGGGCAGCCCTGTGCTTGCCAAGGTGGTAAATCCCGAGGACACGAGGGACTTTCCGAGTGGTGAAAGCCAAGTGGACCTTGCGGACACATTCGTGGCCCGACTCGATGACGTGGCCGAGGACATTGTGGAGAGCCTGCCACCGCCGCCTACCGAGAGTAGTGAGAAGGTGGAAGAGAACACTGTTGAGCCTCGGCCAATGGCATCTGACCAAGGCCTGGATACCTCCTTGAGTGAGTTACAGAAAGCTGACCCCAGTCTTGCAGATTGTCATGAGGCAGCCGTCTCTATGGAGGAAATTGTAGACGCAGCAACTGGGTACTACTACAATGATCGGATTTTGATGAGAAAATGGAGACCACAGAGTGCTCCCTTGTCAAATGAGTGGGAGGTAGTCCACCAGCTTATGTTGCCGACCTGCTATAGAGAAAGAGTTTTGTCAGCTGCCCATGATGATCCTATGGGGGGACATTAAGGTATTAATATTACTTATCACAAAATCTTAAAGTATTTTTTGTGGCCCAAGCTGAAAGCGATGTGGCAAAATTTTGTAATGCATGTATTGCTTGTCAACTTGTTGGGAAACCAAACCAGACTCCACCTAAAGCTCCTCTAGGCCTATTGTCGTGCTGGAGGAACCTTTTCTCATGTGGTAATGGACTGTGTTGGCCCATTACCCAGAACTAAGCCTGGTAATATTTACCTAATCACGATGATGTGTATCACGACTCGTTACCCAGAGGCTTTTGCTGTAAGGAACATCTGAGCAAAGACTGTTCTTGCTTATATGTTGCAATTTTTTTCCACTTTTGGACTGCCTCGGGTCGTGCGAACTGACAATGGTACTAACTTTAAGTCTGGTATTTTTAAGCAATTTTGTAAGGACCATGGAATAACTCACAAAGTTTCCAGCCCATACCATCCACAGAGTCAGGGGTAATTGAACAGTTCCATCTAACTCTGAAGCAGATGTTGAAGACATCGTGCGAGAGTTCCCATACCTTCTGGGATGAGAACTTGCCGTATGTTTTGTTTGCTGCTAGGGAAGGTTACAAAGTTCACTGGGTTGTTCTCCTTTTGAGTTAGTCTTTGGCCATAAAGTTCGTGGACCCTTGCAAATGTTACAGGAGAATCTGTTAGGGAACGTAACGTTAACCGAAGGTTCGGCTTTCTTTGCGCAACACCACCAGAGACTCAAGGACTGCAAGGCTGCTGCACTAAAGTATCTTGGGAAGGCCCAAGAAAATATGAAAGACGAAACGATGCTAAGGCTAAGTTGCGGGTATTTCAGCCTGGTGACCCTGTCCTGGTATTAAAGCCTCGACTAGGGAACGCTATGTCCCCACAAGTACGAAGGCCCCTACATTGTGACAGAAAAGACTGGGGACCTCACGTACAAAGTGAGCACTCTGACAAGCGTAACCAGGTAATGCTCGTACACTTGAATCGGCTGAAGAAGTTCCAGGGCCCCAGGCCCATTGCACTAACCAATGTTTCCATTTCCAGTGAGGGAGGGGATGATTGTTCTGGGGACCCAACTAATCTCATTCTCAATAATTCTAGTTCTGTGAATGCTGTGGAGGAGGGACTGTCCCATTTGCAGATGTCCCAACGTGAAGAGGTGCAGTCGTTGCTTGACGAATTCTCCAGTCTGTTCGGGGAGGTCCCGACCCAGACTGATGCCATTTACCATGATGTCAAGTTGACGGACTACACCCCCATTCGCCTTCAACCCTATCGGATGAGTCCGGAAAAGAAGGCCATCGTACGGAAGGAGGTCGACTTCTTGCTCCAGCACGGCCTCATCCGGCCGAGCCAGGGCTCTTGGTGCTCGCCCTGCCTTTTGGTCCCCAAACCAGACGGCTCCTGGCGATTATGCACCGACTACCGGCAGCTCAACAAGGTGACCATTGTGGATGCCTATCCGTTGCCACGTCTCGAGGACTGCATCGACGAAATCGGGAACGCCACGTATGTCTCGAAATTCGATCTCTCAAGGGGTACTATCAAATCCCGCTCACTGAACGTGCTAAACAACTAACTGCGTTCGTGACACCCGAGGGGTGTTTTTGAGTATCAAGTGTTACCGTTCGGCTTGCGTAATACCGCTGCCACGTTCCAGAGGCTAATGAACTCTTTGCTCGCTAATGTGCCAAATTGTCAGGCGTATTTAGATGACCTTGTGCTCTTTGATAGTAATTGGGCTGACCACAGAGCTAGGTTACGCCAGTTGTTCACAGTTTTGAAAAATGCAAATCTAACCTTACATGCAAAAAAGTGTCATTTTGGCCAAGGCACAGTGACGTACCTCGGTTATGAAGTGGGCCAAGGAAAAGTGTTACCTCGGCAAGATAAAATCAGTGCCATTCTGGACTATCCAGTGCTCCGGTCTAAAAAGGACATTCAAAGGTTTATCAGTATGTGTGCGTACTATCGACACTTTTGACAGAACTTTTCCAGTGTTGCCACTCCTCTCACAGACTTCTTGCGGAAGGCCGTTAAATTTAAGTGGTCATCAGAATGTGCAGAGGCATTTAAAAATTTGAAATTGATCTTAGCTTCCGCCCCAGTGCTTGCTAGTCCAAGGTTCGACCGTCCGTTTAAAATTCAGGTTGACGCGGCTGACTTGGGTGCTGGTGCAGTGTTGTTGCAAACTGGGGATGATAAAGTGGAACACCGAGTATATTATTACTCTGTGAAATTTGACAAGGCGCAACGCAATTATTCAGTGGTAGAAAAAGAGGCGTTGGCGCTAGTGTTAACATGTAAAAAGTTCGAAGTCTACCTCACAGGTAATATAGTGGAAGTGTACACGGACCATAACCCACTAGTTTTCATGAATCAGATGAAGTAGAAGAATAAACGCATCTTCAGGTGGGCATTGTACCTACAGGACTTCAATCTGTCTATTATCCACCTACCGGGCCGGCTCAACGTGATAGCCGACGCTCTGTCCCGCTGGCCTGAGTAACATTCATCTGAGCCACAGGAAGCCATATACCAACTGTCATGCTTTAGTTATTTTTTTTTGTAGGTTCTCCTGTGACATTAAATATTCCGTGTCCAATTTATTTACTTCCCTGTTTTTTGTTGTTGTTGTATATGTGTTTTTTCAGAGAATTCCTTTGTACTTTTCTTGCAGAGAAATTGTTGTTTTGATTGATTTTCTTTTATGTCATGGATTTTCCTTTTTATTCTCTGTATACTCTTACAAAAAAATATGACTACTATTCTAGTAGTCACATTTTTTTTTCTTTGAAGGGGGGGAGGAGTGTTACGACCCTGGGTTCCTCAGTTGGAAACCAGAGGTCAAATTGAGCTAAATAAACTACCTTGTAGTATTTGACACGCTTGCCAACGTGTATTTGTTCGTATCTTCCTTGCCAAACGTAGGATGAATCTTGTTACTCACAAAGCATTCAGACTCTTGAGCTTGTTGTGGATTAAGTATAACATTGTTATAAGATTAACTATCCTGAAAACGAGTAAAGTAACAATATGATGCATAGAGGAAGATTTTTAATGTGTATAGCTACACGATCAGTTAGGCTCCTCCCGGCACCACAAGGCAGGAGCCCTGATCTGGTCGCTGGGAGCGCTCTTCTCTGTTGGCGTTCGAGCTGTAAACATCGGCTTCTCTGAGCTGGTGTTGTGGTGAAAGGAACCTTTCCCCCTTCCTCTCGTTTCTTTACTTCTGTGTCTTTGTTACCCAGCTAAGTATACTGTGTACCATTCTCATTGTCTGGCATACACGTGTCTATGTGTAGAGTATTATACTTTGTATGAATTAGGTGTTCCCAGTGTTTATATTACTAGTTATTGCAAGGGGGTCCCAGTGGAACCACGTGGTCTCGCTACCCAAGCTTCAAGTGCTTCATTAGTAGAACTTTACCCTAGCATGTGTTCAGTGTAAAACCTTGTATCCTGCTTATGTGGACCAAGGCTTGTAATGTAAGATAGTGTGGTAAAGTAATTGTTATTATTGTTATTATTGTGAATGTATATGGGGGGTTGTTAAGGAGTAATAAATAAGTAAGTTAGTTAAAGGAATATCCATTCTTCCTGTGTAGGAGATCTATGATCAACCTCTAGACTGACCTTGTTGTTTGGCCAATTATTTGGCACTGATTATATATTTATTGGGGGCCGGGCCTTACTGATCTCCTCAACTAGATACTTCTTTATTCTAACTGCCCCTTCACCTTAGTATCTCTAGATTTTCCATAGTACAAGCCACCCATTTATAACAGTACTGAAAGCTCATTTTCCATAGGAAATTTGCTAATGAACTCATTTTAGTACTGGAACGTATACTAGGACTCCTCATTCACATTATATACACGAGAATTATTGACTGAACATTTGTCCACCATCAAAACACACGGAATCTCTGCAGCCATTTATACCTCTTTAAAACTCCAATATGACCCCATTCAAATGCAGACCCTGTTCTATGGTTTGCTATCATGTCACAGAACCTTACAATATCATTCAAATTCAAGATAAGGCTTACTATACATAAATAACCAATTTGTTCTTTGTAAAGCCGTTGATTCGCCACCCCCCCCCCCCTGCATGCTTCACCTCACTGAGTTATTCGTTGGGAGGGGTCCCATATTGATGACGTTATACCGCGGGGCGCAGAGTGAATTTTTCTATTGACCTGATTGGACAATGACCACGGGCGCACCCTCAGGCTATCACAAAAATTACAGAAAATGGAGCTCTGTGTAAAGGGTTCACTATACTATTCACTTAGCATTCACCCACCCTATATTCTATTCACATTTTTTACTTCAAATGCTAACGTATTATATTCCAAATACATATTCAATATATACACCAATGGAAACACACATTTGGGGGTCTGAGGGTATGGACTACCACCCTCCCCATTATCTAGTCAGGCCATACCGAGCGAGTCGTGCCCTAACCTAACAGCTTAAAAAAAATCCCGATTCCGCCCCCGGACCATGAGTGGGGACAACACTGCCCAATTGTTTTCTGAAACTGAATTCCTTATTCGTCTCAATTTTACCCTATCAGTACTAGTGTTGTATTATAGACAACATTTCTATTGTTGCATTACATGCAACAGTTCTAGTGTGTATTACACGAAATAGTTCTAGTGTTATATTTCATGCATCAGTTCCAGTGTTGTGTCATGTGTAAAAGTTCTAGTGTTGTATTATACACAACAGTTCTAGCGTTGTGTTCTATGCATCAGTTTTAATCCTGTATTATGTGAAACAGTTCTAGTGTTGTAGTATATGCAACAGTTCTCATGTTGTATTAAATGCAACAGTTCTAGTGTTGTAGTATATGTATATATATGTTCTAGCATGTATTAAACAACAGTACTAGTGCTGAGTTATATGCATCAGATCTTGTTTTGTTTTATATGCAACAGTTATAGTGTTGTAATATATGCATAAGTTACTGTTGTATTATATGCAACAGTTATCATGTTGTATTATGTTCGTCAGATCTTTCATTGCATTATATGCAACAGTTCTAGTGTTGTATTATATGCAACAGTTTTAATGTTGTATTATATGCATCTGTTCTAGTGTTGTATTAAATGAAACAGTTCCTGTGTTTTATTATATGCATCCATTCTAGCGTTTTATTATATGCAACTGTTTTAATGTTGTATTACATGCAATACAACATTAAACACATTAGTTCTTGTGTTGT
>WNGS01113313.1:0-12347 GCA_020271785.1 Procambarus virginalis
ATTTGTGGTGGAAGTACAGTATATTGCACACAGTATGTATATAAATTAGCTCTGTAAATAGTGTAATGTAAAGTTTGTCATCTGTGTTGGGGTTGTTGAGCCTGCAATTTTATAGTTTTGGACATTTTTGCTTATTTCCTTCTAGAGAAAAAACCAATGTGCTGCAGTATTAGTCTATAAGTTCAGAATTCAGGAGAACCAAACTCTGGATAAACAAAATTATAAATGGTATATATATATATATTTGTAGGCTGCTTAAAAATATAGTATGAAATTGTTCGGAGATATTCTGTTAGTTTTGTAATATTGCATACACACTGTGCAGTACTGTGCATGTACTTTTGCCTAAATTCTAAGTACATATCAAGACTGATTTGCTCATAAAACATGTTTTGGTAAATTTTTTCACATTGATAAGTCTGTGCAAATGGGTATTGCATACACACAACATATGTATTGAAATACAAAAATGTGTTACATGTAATTACAGTACATAAATTTCATAAATACTCTTTAAATTAATTTTGCACCAAACATGTTATTTAAACTCCATTCAGTTTGTATCACAATGAAAATACATTATTGTATTCTCACTGTTTTTTTTATTTACAGTCCAGTTCCATGTAGCTCATTTGTACGAGCTTCAAAACAAACACAGAGCTGCCCGAGAAGCATACGAGAACCTGCTAAAAGAGACGGACCTTCCTAACCACCTTCGTGCCGACATTCAGCGCCAACTGGGATGGATGTACCATACTGTTGAAAGTTTGGGAGAGAAGTCATACCGGGAACTGACCGCTGTACAGTATTTACAAAAGTCTATTGAGGCTGACCCTAAGAGTGGGCAAAGCTTGTACCTGCTTGGTCGCTGTTACTCTGCCCTTGGAAAAGTGCACGATGCATTTATAGCTTATAGAAACTCTGTTGACAAGTGTGAGGGTAATGCTGATACTTGGTGTTCTATAGGGTAAGTTTACTAAATACATTTATAGCCATGCATGGAAAATTTAGCTAATGACTAAAGGCCTTACAAGTCAATATGATGACTAGTAGTTTTTAAGATCCATATCTGGGAGTCCAGTTCCTATCATTACTCATTTTAATTTAAATTGTTTTGGTTCACTTGTAACTTTCTGGGGGAGGACTTCCTCAGTTTTAGGTCAATCTTCGATCACTGTGCTCCTTACCTCTGTGAAAGGCCTAGTCTGGCCCTGACTCAGAATGTCTGTGTAAGGGTCAGGCCTGGTATGGGTTGGTAAGCTCCATGGTGCTTAAGCTTTGGGTAATTATTGAAGAACCACCCAGAAAGGGGGGAATTTAATTACATTCAGTTCTTATAGTATGCGAGTTATAGCAATTTTGGTCAGTAAATTAAAATAGTTTTCCACGAAAGTGCTTCTCTTATATAACAGCAATAATTTTCTGAGTCCACCATGGTTTGATTGATAAAGTCTGATGTTTGAAATGCAGTGAATAAATGTGTGTCATTTTTTTCATTTCAGTGTGTTGTATCAGCAACAGAATCAGCCAATTGATGCACTTCAAGCTTATATTTGTGCAGTGCAATATGACAAAGGGCACACTGCAGCTTGGACTAATCTAGGTATTCTGTATGAAACTTGCAATCAACCTCGTGATGCTCTAGCTTGCTATATGAATGCAACACGTGGTAGTAATAAACCTGTGAACCCCAACCTTGCGCCACGCATAAAATTTCTCCAACAGCAACTAGCAAATGCTCCCATGCCGAGTGCAATTAACAAGCCTCGGCAGCTGCTGAGCATTGAGGAGGCCTGGAATCTTCCTGTTACAACAGACATGTCAAACAGGCAACAGGGCCAGAGCCAGGGCCAGCAAGTGTCTGGTCAGCAAAGGTCATTAGCAGCTGGGACCAGTAATTTCCAAAAGTATGGGCAGCAGTTTGGACCTGCTGGATCAACAGGACCGCCACCACCTTACCCAGCTCCAGGTAATGATGCCAAACGGTTCAAGCCTGATTTGGCTGGAGACCAGCAGCGACCGCATTTCTACCTCAATCAACAACAGATGCAGATTTTGCATTATCAACAGCAGAACCAAGCCAGTTTAACTCCACAGCAGCAGCAACAACTCCAACAGCTGCAACAAAATTATCGACTCATGCAGCAACATCAAATGAAAATGCATCAGCAACAACAGATACAGCAGCAACAGCAGCAGCAGCAGCAACAGCAATCTGTGCAAGGTCCACAAGTATCCCCCAACCTTGGCCAACCTCCTAGTTTTGTTCAAGGGGGACAGATAGCTCGTCCAGTGCAATCTGCTGGTGTTGCAACCTATACACAACCAGCAACAAATGGGGTAAACAGAGGATTTATTACCCAGAGACCTCAGACACCAACAACAAATTATAACCAAACTAATCAGGCTTATTCTCAACCTTCTTCAACTGGTGGATATATTACCCAAAATACATCTTACACCAATGGAGGAGTTCCAACAACTTCTGCTAGTTATGGTTTTAATAATGGCTACAATAGCAGCAACATGAATGAGGCATTACCCAAAGACCTAAGTGGCATTACACCAGAAACAACAGTCAGTGATCAAGAACTCCAAGAACTTAAAGAACTTATCAGCCAAAGGGAATTCACCACATCTCTTGCAGAAGATTTGTTAAATCGTTTAGCTCAAGGGGAAGATGTAATTGATGAATTGGCAAAGGCTGGTGATGTTGGACCAGAAGTAGCCTTACCTAATACCCAATTCTCCACATCAGCCACCTCTCCATCGACAACTTCTGTCCCAACTACTGCATCTACTTCTGCCACATTACAGTCAGGAGTCACATATATCAAGCAAGAAGTTCCTGACAGTAAGGTTTCATCTCTGAATATTTTACCTGAAACAAAGCCTCGTTTGACCAATGTGCGACTTTGTGAAATTAAAGTCGAGCCTATAGCTGAACCTGTTTTCTCAATTAACATGAGCAGCGCTGAAATCATATCCGGATGTAAGGGTCGTGGAGCTAGTGCCCGTAATACTAGCATGGTTTCAGATAAGCAGCTACCCCCATCTTTGCCAGAGCCCCCCAAAGTAAAACTAAATAAGGAACAGCTTCTACCTAATACACCTTCAGTACTTTTAGACAATAAAAAACTAGCTTTTTCACCACAGTTGCAAGAATTCTGTCTACAACATCCAATAGCTGTTGTGAGAGGTTTAGCTTCTGCACTTAAATTAGATTTGGGGCTCTTCTCTACAAAAACTTTAGTTGAAGTAAATCCTGAGCACACAGTCGAGGTTCGAACTCAAATGAAGCAAGATGCCGATGAAAATATTGACGCAGCAACTGAACTTAAAATATGGCCATGTGCAAGTCATCGTTCCCACACTACGGTTGCCAAATACGCCCAGTACCAAGCATCCAGCTTCCAAGAGAGTTTGAAAGAAGAACAAGATCGGATTGCAGCAGGTGCACCAAAGACTGATGACACTAAAAAGAAAAAAACTCAAAAGATGATCAAGTTTGGCACAAATGTCGACTTATCCGATGAAAAGAAGTGGCGTACACAACTTACGGAGCTAATGAAGCTGCCGGCATTTGCAAGAGTTGTGTCTGCAGGGAACATGCTCTCTCATGTTGGGCATGCCATTCTTGGAATGAATACTGTACAGCTTTATATGAAGGTAAATTTGATAATCATAGCAGTATGGGATATTAATACTATGCATAAAGTTTTAGGTAGCATCACACATACATTTCAAGATTTGGTACATAAAATGTTCAGTTTTATACTGTTATTATTCTAGTCATAACTAACTTTTGACGGAATGACTTGTAAACTTGTTAAAACGTAGTTTTAACTTTTGAAACATTGTTATAACAACAAAATAGGTGGTTTAGTGTTGAGCTAGTTTGATTTATTAGTAACCTAAAAATATGCAGTCTTTAACATAAGGATTCTCAAGCTGTGATACGAATGTCCTTGGTGCTTTACCTAGTGTTCGTACAGTATGTTCCAAGGTTGTTCTAGTGTGTGTGTGTGTGTAATTAAGTGTAGTTACAGGGTGAGGGCTACACTCGTGTCCCATTTTCCCAGCACTGTCATATAATACATTGAAACTACTGATGGTTTTGGCATCCACCGCCTCACTTGTTCCACCCATCCACTACTTTGCAAAAGAAAACATTTTAATATTTTTGTGACACCTTTGTTTCCTAAGCTTTAATCAGTGACCTTGATCTTGAGGTTGTTGGGTCAGGAATTCCTCTTGTTAATTTTTAAATTCCTGTTACTGTATTATTTTATTAGTGGTGATATCACCCATCTTCTACCCACTAGTTTAGCCATATTTAACGCCTCCAAGTTCTCTTCGTGACTCTTGTTTTTTAGTTCCGGAAGCCATTTTGTTGCATGCCTTTGCACCTTTTTCCAGTTTATTAATGTGCTTGAGATATACAACTATACATACAACTACTGCATATTTCAGTTTTGGTCTCACAGAAGTCATGAACAGTTTCTTTAGCATTTCACCATCCATGTACAGGTAATTAAGTGATTCTGAAGTTGGAGAGTGCAGCATGTGCTCGCACAGTGTCCTTTGTGTTCCTCTGGTGACAGTCTACTATCCACAACCATCCCTAGATCTTTCTTTTAATTCCTTTCCACATAATTTGTTGGTTGTCCTATTTCCCCTATTTCACAACATGGCATTTATTCACATTGAATTCCATTTACCACATGGTGCTCCAGCACTTATTTTATCTAGATCAATTTAAAGGGTATGATAATCATCTAAATCTGCTATCTTTCCTAGTAGCTTAGCATCATCATCAAACATGTTCATATAATTCTGTGTTCCTTGTG
This sequence comes from Procambarus virginalis, assembly GCA_020271785.1. Taxonomy (NCBI): domain Eukaryota; kingdom Metazoa; phylum Arthropoda; class Malacostraca; order Decapoda; family Cambaridae; genus Procambarus; species Procambarus virginalis. The sequence goes on from WNGS01113313.1 coordinate 4,851, forward strand.
GTAGATCGTTCATGTAGATGACGAGCATTACTGGTGCAAGAACTAAATAAACCCTGTGGTATTCTGCTAGTAACACTCCACCAGTCAAATTCATTGCCTCAGATTACTGCCTTTGTCTTTATCAGTTTTTTTCATCCATGTCAACATCTCCCTGTCACCCCCTCCATCATGTTAGTTTCCAAAACAACCACTTACTGGGACACGGTCAGGAGCCTTTTTTAGGTTCCATATAAACAGTCAACCCAACCATCTCTTTCCTGTAGAATCTGTGGCTCTTTCATAAAAACTAAGTAGATTTGTTACACAAGATCTTCCTTTTCGAAAACCGTACCAAAATGTGTTATCATTTCTCTCCAGGTGTTCTACTCATTTGGTTTTAACTATTTTTTTCCAGTGTTTTGAGTACCATGCTTGTTAATGATTCAGGTCTGTAATTTAGAAGGCATTTTCTACTGCCATTTTTGTAGATTGGAACTACGGTATGTTTGCCCTTTTCCATATATCTGCTAAGATTCCTGTGCAAAAAAAAAAAATGTCTGGAATATCGATTGAAGTGGAATCCTTAGCTTGGTTGCACATTCTCTCAGAACCCAAGGTTAAACTCCACCTGATCCAACTGCTTTATTTCTTCTTGGCTCCCAGAGTAATTTTTCTACTTTTATTTCAAGACACCTCTATATGGTGTTCTCTAGAATTGGCATTGTCTGGTTGTCTGAAAACCTCATTTTGCACAAACACCCATAGGAATCTCTTGAAATAGTTTCTCAACTATTTAAATTTCCCCGTTCTCTTCTAGATTATATCACATTGCATATTCAATTTCCAACAGGACATGGTCACCCTTATCCAGAGGAGGAAGGTCCTGAATGTCAAATGTCTCCTCTTTCCTAGTGAATATTAAATCCAGTACATCCTCTTCCATCATTCTTCTGGCCTGCTTAATGTGTTGATAGATGAATGTCTCCAGGATGTTTACAAATCTGCCTGTCCACATGTCCTCTGTTTTTGCTTCGTAGGCCTCCCAGTCTATTGCTTTCAAGCTGAAGTCCCTCAGTACCATCAGTTGTGATTTATCTTTATATGCTCTTACTATAATCTTTCATGATCATTATGAGGCCCTGTTATTTGCCAATTAGTTCCTCCTCTTGTACACATGTTGCTTGCTGGTGGATTGTAGGCATTTACGATTATCATTTTATCATCCTAATTCCAAACCTGCAATACCATTTTGTCAAATCATGGGTTGTTGATAATTAACTCTTACTGTCAGGTGTTCTTTCACCAGCAGAGCCATACCTCCACCCTTCCTAATTTTTGTCACGTCTCCGAATTGAGTAGCCCATTGGGAATACGACGTCATTTAAAATATTTTCTTCAAGTTTTATCTCTGTTATTGCAACAATATCTGGGATCTTAACACTTTAACGCACCCAGGTTAAGCAAAAAAAGTTGGGCTATGTGCCCCTGGCGCTTCGCGCAGCCAAGCGGTGAGACCGAAAAGTGTATACTCTTTTTAATCTCCTGACACTAATTGTAGGCGTACGTATTTAAATTTGGTATCACTGTGTTCGCAATAGAATTGTCTATAAGAACATACGTATAAAATGCCGTCAAATCATAAGGCCTATCAACAACCAATAAAAAACTATTGACATCACTTGCCGAGAGCGCCAAACAGCAACAAAATGTTTCCATTCTCGTAATGGTTGTGAAGCCCACAGTTGTCCTACATCGTTAATTTTGGTATCATTGGAATCGCAATTAAATTCTCTATACGGACATATGCATATAAATATAGAATCAATGTCGCAACTGACCCACAAGAGTGTGGGAAGTGGCTGAAGTGTTACCCGCGGAGGCATATCGCCGAAAATGACATCGAAAAGTGTATTTTCAATTCACTGTCCTGACATTATTTTTGGATGTACGCATTTAATTTTTGTACCAATGTGTTCGCAATAGAATGTTCTATAAGAATATAAGTATAAACCGTCAAATAAGAATGCGTTCGACCGGCAACAAATATAAAAAGTACGTCGATTATATGCGTCGGGTCAATAATGCAATAGTTTTACCACGAAGATTCACTGCCATGAAATTTTCTTTAATAAGCTCTTCTGTTATTAGAGAAAACGTACAATTTAATGGCGAACATTTCTAAACTATCCCCAAGAAAATCGAAGCAAAAATGGATTTTATACAAATATTTTTTAACATAACGGGGTACTAGTTAAAGTGCGGGACCGTGAGAACCACCATAACGAGCCGGCTAGTTATTAGTGCGCGAAAGTGTTAATTATATATACAGTATATATCAACTATCTGTCTTTTAAATATATATTAACTATCTGTCTTACTCATAATTTGTTACAATGTATAAAAAATACAACATTCCTTAATTATGTTTATGAAATTAGATGTCTTACGTTTGAGAGAGTTCTGGGTGCTTCCACTTTGGGTGACATTGATTCTCTTGCCAACATATGGCAGCATTTACCGGGTCTGAATGCCAGAAGACCTGGTTGAACATTACATGATTTGGAAATGTTTTCTTTGGTACCTTGAATGAAGTCGATTGTAGTAGCAAATGCCGATTATTTGTGAAAGAACTACATTCAATGTGTCTATAGGAACGAAAGGGTTAATAGCCCAGCAGGGATGGTTTAAAGAGATCCTCGCTGCATCAGGGATATGAAGAGGGCATTGACCTAATGGATATTTTGCTACGTACAAGTCTGCAAGCGTTTGTAGCCTTGACTGACACTTGACAACCCTACAAACACACAATGTAACGGTCCCTATGATTCCCTTGTTATAACTTGTAATAAAGTTGGTACATCTTGTTATAACATTTTTATGATGTATTAGAACATTATTACAACTTGCTATATTGGGTGTTACAATTGTTTGAAGGTGTTAAAACTTATTCGAACGTTGTACCAACATTGTAGTTTCGTTGTGTGTTTGGCGGGAAAGGACTGCTATGACTAAAATATAGATATCAGAATAGAGTACTGTACAGTATTTTCAGATACATCAAAGACAAACTTATTTGCAATAACCTAAAAAACCACAAATTATATGATAGAAGTGCTGGTAATCAAAATCTCAGTTTAAAATGTTGTTATTGTCCTTGTACATGTTACCAGATGCAAGTCTTCAGCAGTTTAATGACAATCTAATGGTATTGAATATTGCTTAGAATACTTCTCAAACCTATATCAAATCATTATTTTTTTCTGCGACTTCAATTTATGGCACCTAAAATTGAAAAAATGTTGCAAACATCGTTATAGCGAATCCCAGAAAGTAGTCTAAATGAATAGTCACATACAAATAACCAAAGTCTATTACAAATATGCCTTAAACCAGCAAATAGAACCAACTAGAAAACAAAACATCTTGGAGCTTATTTTTGTAAACAATGATAAACTGGTAAGGATTACAAATACAGTTACTCAGATCGTAATTTAAAATTCAGACGAATATAGGCAATAAATCTGTGCAGCCCCTTTCAAATCCAAAAGGAGGAAAATTCAGCAAATTCGAGTGTAAGGAGCTGACATGTGGTGGCTGCTGAGTGGCTGTGTTGTTGGCTTTAGTTGATGTGTGAAGTTTTGGGGTGGTGCAGTACGGTGTTGAAAGCTCAGTTGTGGCCCCACTCCCAGCTTCCCGCTTTCTTTGTGTTTTTAGGGCGATGCTGGGGGTCTGACCCTTCCACATTTGAAAGCGGAGGTAGTTGAGCTGATATTCCCATCGAGGTTCCGCTGTGCTTCTGTTCCTCTTGGGGGGTGTAATTTGAGTCTCGGTTATCTTTCCTCAGGAATAATGCTGTTCTGTCTTCAGCATTTGATGCCGATCATGGCTCTGCTTCAGGAGGCTTCCTTCTCGAAACTTTTGAAGCTGGGGAGGAACTGGAATAGGCCTTCTCCCCATCCTCTATCATGCTTGGTACTTCATGCTTTTGCAGGGGGGGGGTGATAGAGGGTTCTGGGAGGGCTCTTGTAGTGGGTATATAAGCCTACCAGAGGTCAAAACCTGGCCCCCCATCCCTCTAGAGATGCAAGGAGTAGGGGATCATAAGTCACTAAAACCAAGAAAAAGTCACCAGAAAAGTAGGCGAAAGGTGACCCGTCTTCCCAGGACTGTTGCCACATAATGCTTTTAAACTACAGTACTGATGGTTTTGGCCTCCACTACCTCCTCACATAACTTGTTCAAGCTGCTTACCACTCTGTTTGCAAAAGTGAACTTTCTAAAGTTTTTTGGCAGCTTTGTTTAGTTAGCTGAAATTTATGACCTCTTCTTTTTGAAGTTTCAGGTGAATTTGAAGGATGTGCATTGGTTTTTATGCACTCTGAAGGCTATTATTACTGCCTCCATCATGCAGCATGTCCAACCAGTCAGACCAGTTGGAACAATCCAACCAGTCAGCCTGGTTGTATTGTTTCCTGTGGGAAGATGTTTTTCTGTCTTCTACGTCTGGTGTGGATGGATCTCTGTGCTGTTCTGGTGCCTCATTTTCCTAGGGTATCTGGGGTTGAGGGGGGAGGGTTACTTGGGTTTGGGAACTGGGTGCCATTTCACCCTGATTGGCAGTGGGTTTCCTTTAAGGAAGGATATTCGGTTACCATGGAGGGGGAGTTGTGTCCCCTTACATTATTTGAGGTGGATTTCTCGGTTGCTTCTCCCCATGTGCACTTCTAAATTTGAATAGAATCCCGTTGGGGCATTGTATGTGGAGGTTTTTGAATTACTCTTTTGTTCTTAGTGCCGAGATTGGCTCTTTTGGTTCCACCTTTGGAATCAAGACCTTGTGTCTTTGATGGACCTGGCTTCTTTTGAATTTAAGTCTGCCACTTCTTATTGGTTGCAATATGAGGTTCCTGATACTTTCTGGCTCGTGGGCACCCTTTCTTTTTGGGAGCCTAGAATGGCTTTGCATGCATGTCTCAACACTTGGTTGAGGGTTTGTAACCAGCACTCACTTGGCTGCTCAGGTTTATTGAGTGGGTCTGTTACGTTGGGTGTACAGCTTTGATGTGTGCAAGTTCGCAGCCATCTGGCATGCTCTTTTGTTACCTCATCTCCCGGTGGACTCCGTGGTCTGGCTCCACTCTGACTGCTTCCCCAGTAGTTCATTGTCTGAATCATGGGGAATTGTTTGTCTTTTCTCTGAAAAGAAATATCTTTGATATTTGGACACTGATATCCTTTTCAGTGTCCAGCTCTGTAAGGCTGGACATTGTGAGTAACTCATCTTCTGAATTCTCAGGTTTGGTTTTCCATGCGGTTCAACTTCAGGGCATGTCCGGGATTCTGCAGGCAGTCTCAATTTTGCCCCATCACTACAGAATGGAGCATCAAAGAAGCAGCCTTCCAAAGGCTTTACAAGACGTTCAGGTCATAGACTGGGCTGCGGGGACCTTGAACCCCAGAACCACCGCAAGGTAACCACCTCCACCCAGCCCTCAATGAGGGGAAGGAGGAGTTGACCAGCAGGGGCTAGTTTCACTAAGTTTTGGTTGTTTCTTTCATTATTGGGGGAGTTCTTTTGATATTTTGGGGAATTTTGATCACTTTTTAAACCAGGCAGTGGTTTGTTTTGAGTTGCCTATCTTCCTGGGTGCCTTACCTGGTGATGGCAAAGATGATATCCTATAAATGTAAAGTGATCATTGGCCATCACTACCTGCACCTCTCTGAGAAGGCCAAGTTTTGGCTCGTGGACCCCAGTAGGCAAAAACAACTCTGCATCTGATGACACTAGGTAGTATGGCACTCAATTAGTAATGATACTGTAGGTTCAGGAAGCCGACAGGGCTCCCCACAGAAAAGGAGGAAGGGAAATGTGATAGAAACATAAAATACTTAGGGGAATTGACAGAGTGGAAATTAGACAAAATGTTCATACTGAATACCAGCAGAACAAAGGGGGATGTGGGAGGAAGCTGGAAACTCAGATGAGTCTTTGAGATGTCTGAAAGTTTTCTTTTAGCGTGATTAGGGAGAAAATGGAACTAAAGGAGCATGTTGTGGAAGCGAACACTATTCATAATTTTAAAACTAGATATGACAGGAAAATAAGACAGAAGTCATTGCTACTACCGGTGGCTAGAGAGGCAGGATCCAAGAGCCAATACTCAATCCTGCGGGCACAAATAAGTGAGTATAAATAGGTGAATACACACACACACAATGCACATGGAAAGACGGGACACCATGAGCTGTAGCTCTTGTCCTGTAACTACACTTAGGTAATTACACATGTACATACAGTATTATTCACAGGGATAGGAAACCCTGTTAAGCTTGTCAAGGTAGTCCATAAGTCAACTATTGACCTTCCCAGGATGGAGCCCACAACACAAAGTTCTTTTAAACAAAATTGTAGTAATAAAGTGTTCGGATTTGAAGGAGGCAATATTGCCAGTTTTTGGCACCAAAACTTGGGGTTGACTTTTTGATTCCATTGCCATCTCATAGTAGCATTTACCATGTCCAGGCACAAGTTTTGAAGGCTAGAGGACATGATGGAACATTACACAAGTTGAAAACGTATGTTTTGGCTCATGCCCTGAAGTTTCCTAATACATTTCGACCTGGTTTTCATGGGGCAATCACAATCGCCTCAACAGCTAAAGGACTAAACAAGAAGAAGCATGTTCGTACCCGCAAGGATTTTGTTATTTTCTGAGCAGCTACCTCAGTAATTACCCTAGCCTGTGGCTCTGACCATCCCCAGGACACTGTGATCATGTTAGTTGGTAAGGTAAGGTAAGGTAGAGGAGGAGGACTGGCCGATGACTGGGCGCGGGGACGCTAAGCCCCAAAACCAATATAAGGTAACCACAAGGTAACAAGGTCCTCACAATGGGGGCAGGGACTTCATGGAGATCAGAGAACACTCAAACAACTGAGGCAAACCATGTACTGCACACACAACCATCACAAAACCTCTCAAGCACCCTTCAAAAGATATTAGACAACCCTGTGTCATGAAACAACCTCATAAAACATGTAAAGCACTACCACCTAATTGGTTCGGCCAATGCCAGGTAGCGACCCTACCCATTAGACTACTAGAAGGTCAATGGAGGCTACCACCTCTCGCCTAACTCTTCCATGGTCAACATGGTGTTGGATACCAATCTGCATTTCAGATAAGTTACCTTGGTTATGCATTTGGAGTCCTTAAATATGTTGGCTTCATGGAATATTTGCCAGGTTCTTTTAATGCCTGAAATTAGGCTGCATCAATTCTTTCAGGGCAACCCCTCAAAAAGGTCAAATATTCCAAGTGCCGTGTGAGTAGGTGTCCTGGGTACAGTAAACGACACTTCTTGAACATCAGAGAACCACAGCTCTTCAGTCTTCTCCCACCGAGTACTTTATAAGAATACAGTTTAGCAGAGAAAACAATAGGTCAATTCCTGAAAGAGGAGCCGTTTAGTAGGTTGTAATGGATGTGTGGGCTTGCAGCCGGCTAAGCAACAA
>WNGS01113316.1:0-10783 GCA_020271785.1 Procambarus virginalis
CTGTCAGCTGATGAATGGAAGGGGAGACAGCCACGACTGTCAGCTGATGAATGGAAGGGGAGACAGCCACGACTGTCAGCTGATGAATGGAAGGGGAGACAGCCACGACTGTCAGCTGATGAATGGAAGGGGAGACAGTGACGACTGTCAGCTGATGAATGGAAGGGGTGAGTCGTGGTCGAACCACCAGCCAGGTCGCACGTTCCTGAGGTGTCTCTGCTGGTGTTTCCATTCGACGCTTCTGGGTTGCCCTGGCGAGTGGTCGTTTGCCACTGAGGGGTGACTACTTATTCGTCTCAGTATGGGGACTTAACGTGCCGCCACTGCGGAGGAAGGAGTCGGCGCGGCCGACATTCACCTGTAAAGTGGACATTGGAGTCATCAGCATTACGCCGTTTGATGTAATGACAATGAAGGTGGAAGATCTTGTTGGTTTGCAGATCATTAGCGAGGACCGAGTGGTAGTGAAGTTCGCCGAGAATTGCTTGTTCAGGCAGTTTATTGAACAGTATGAGGATCAGGAGACGCGGCTGAGCAACGGTCGGGGCTCTGTGAGAGTGGCAAATTTGAGTATGGATTATACGTCCGTATCGATTAAAAGTGCTCCAATTGAAATGTCAGAGGATCTTCTCCGTCGGACGCTTGCCAGGTATGGGCGTGTCGACTTTATTCGTGTGTGTAGGCACACGTCTGGAGCCGTCAAAGGACTCACGAATGGTTACAGGTCAGCAAAATGGTCCTTCGTGGGAATGTGCCTTCCTCTCCTTCGATTGCTGGCTATACGGTCAGCTTCTACTGGGGGCAGACTCGGACATGTTTCAAGTGTGGTCATGTTGGCCATATGGCTGCTGCCTGCACTACTAGGATAGATGACCGGGTTAATCTGTTTAATGAAAATGATTTTCCTCCTTTTCACGAGCAAGAAGATCTATCAGTTTTGAGCAGTGCCCCTTGTGTGGGAACGGATGCAGTGGTGGATGGCGCCAATCTGGGTCCTATGAGTGCTGCTTCAGTAGTATCTCCTGGTGAGGATGACGTCCGTACTGCTGTGGCGTCTCCTGGATGGTCTGGCGGGAATGTTGATCTCCCTACAAGCCTGTGCGTGCCCGTGCAGACCAGCTCCGAAGGCGAGTGTGCTGCGGTGACTACCATCTCTGGTGAGGTGGTAGATGCAGTGGTGGGCATTTCATCGGTGGATGGGTGCTCCAATGCCGAGTCGATTGGTGTGCATCGGAACCCGCAGCAAGTGATCAGTGATGGTCTTTATGTGGCTCGGTCTGCTGCTCGAACAACTGAGGTGGTGGCGGAAGTGCATATGGAGGATGTACATACTCCTAGTCGCGGTTCTGGACGACGTGAGGCAGATTGCTTGTTGCCTGTTGGCGCTGGGCAGCACAGTATGAAGCGGCGGAAATTTGGAGGTTCTCTTCAGAATATCCTAGATGCAAGGAGGAGGTTGGAAGACGGCACCCCCCTCCCCCCTTCCTTGACGGCTGTGCAGTCTGATCCTATGGTTCCGTCCGACTCAGATATTCCGCCTTCTGGTGGGGGCGTGTCCGTGATGGATAATGGAGTCCCTAAAATTCACGAGAGTGGTCCACCACCTGGTGGTACACAGAATGTGGATTGGTGGGATATTGTGAAAGGGGTCCAGGAAGAGTCGGTAAGATAACGTAAGCTTTTAAGGGTTGATGGATGTTAATCTTCTTGTTTGTTGAGCTGTTCACTTGAGACAGTTAAGCAAGTCCCAGCTGTGTCTGGGTACAAGTGACAGGATGAACAACCCAGCGGGTTTTCTTCCTATTGGGGAGTGTTGTACATGCTGCTATGGCGGTGTGTCCACTCGCAAGATGAGTGGCGCTGCCCAATAAACTCGCCCCTCGGGGCAAAATTTAAAAAAAATTAAGTATGGTGGTGGTGGTGGTGGGCGTTGTTATCAATGATCAGATGCGGTTGGGTAGGGGTTGGTGGAAGCTAAACTGTGGTTTGCTTAGATGCCCGTTGGTGGTGGAGGAATTTGGTGTGATGTGGAGAGCGCTAGTGATGTGGAAAGTTGACTATGTGTCTGCTAGATTGGTGGGACTGATGTCAAGTGGAGTGCAAACGTTTCTTTGTTCGTTTCTCGAAGCGTCTTGCAGCGGAACGGTATGGTCTTTTGAATTTGTTGCAGGCTCGATTGTGTCAGCTTTATGGGCTCATGGACCAGGATTTGGATAGGTATGATGAGATTGTATTGCTGAAGAGACGGATAAATGGGTTGCGGGAGGAGGTGGCTCAGGGTATCCATATCCGTCTATTGACGTCTGAGCGTGTAGAGGGCGAGAAAGTCTCTGCCCACTTATTGGGTAAGGTTAAGTCTCCTAGGTACTCTACCGTTATGACTGGTATTCGCAGGGTAGATGGAACGGTCCTCACTAATACTGATGGGCTGGTGTGTTATGTTCGGGAAGAGTTGGAGGGTTTGTATAGGAAGGTGGAGTGTATTTCGCCTGATTATGAGCATTTTCTTAGTTTTTGCCGGAATGTGTTGTCTGTTGAGGACAATGTGCCATTACTGAGAGAGTTTACGAATAGGGAGATTTGGGAGGTGGTTCGGGGGTTAGCGAATGGGAAGGCGCCTGGGTCTCATGGGTTGCCGGCGGAATTCTATAAGTGTTTAAGGGGGGTGATTGGGTCGGACTTCACAGAGGTGGTGCGGTATAGCCTGAGGCATGGTGTTCTTAGTGGGTCACAGTCGTTTGGTATTATTCATCTCCTGCCGAAATCTGGGGATGTGCAGCTGCTTTCAAATTGGAGACCGATGTCGCTCCTGAACCAGGATTATAAAATTCTTTCCAAGATACTGGCGAATAGGCTTCGGTTGGTTTTGGGGAAGTGTATTTCACCTGGGCAGTTTTGTGGTGTTCCGGGTAGGTCGATTGTCTACTGCAATAATTTGATGAGGGATATGATTTATTATCTTTCAGACAACGTTGTTCCATCGGCCATGGTAAATTTAGATTGGTCCAAGGCTTTTGATAGGGTGGATATGAGTTTTGTGTTTCAGGTGATGGAGAGGGTTGGGATTGGGCTGCAGTTTGTCTCTTGGATCAGAATGCTGTATAGGGGATGCAAGAGTATTGTTTGTATTAACGGGGTATTGAGTGCCCCCTTTTTCCTTGGGAGGTCGGTCCGGCAGGGTTGCCCCCTTTCTATGATCCTGTTTATTCTGTTTCAGGAACCTCTGTATATGGCTTTGTGGTCCCATCATTCTCTTTGCCGCCGCGTCACCCGAATGGTTTGCTGGTACCCGTTGTAGGGTATGCGGACGACACGACTGTCTCCACAGAGGAGTCAGTTCTTGTGGTGCAGGATGTTCTGGCTCGGTTTCATCGGGCGACGGGGGCAGTGCTAAATCGGGAGAAATCTTGTATGATGGGGCTTGGTGCCTGGGCTTCTCGGCCTTCATGGGGGGTTCTTGGTTCCCGGTTGTGGACTCGATTCAGACTCTTGGCATCCGGTGGTGTAAAACGTATGCGATGTCCTCGCAGGAGAATTGGGAGGCAGTTTCTAGAAGAGTTTTGGGTTCAATATCATGTTTGTATGGGAGGAGGTTGACTTTGTTTCAGAGGGGGCTGCTACTTAACTGCAAGGTTCTGTCCAAAGTTTGGTACATGGCTCATACCTTTCCGTTGAGTCGACAGTTTGCATTGGCCATTAATAACGGGGTTTTTCGATACTTGTGGGGTGGGAGGTATTGTCCGGTACGTAGGCCTACGCTTTGTTTGTCAAAATTGCGAGGCGGGATTGGATTGTTTGATGTATACCATAAGGCGTTGGCGACATTTTTTGTCTCGTTTAGGAAGGGGCTCTGGGGGGGGGGGCGGTGTGTTCTCTCTGGGGTTATATTATTGTACGATGCGTGTAAATTCTCTGTTGAGGTTACCATTGTATAGAGAGATTGCGTTTCTATCGCCTCCCTTTTATACTTGTGCAATTGATGTCCTCCGGAGGCTTTATCGTGTGGAGGTGTTCTTGTTTTTTACGTGTCTGAGGGTGTATGAGGAATTGCGTCCTTTTGTCGCCCCTGCCGTGGAAGACTTTTCCCTTTTTGATTGGATGGTGGTGTGGCAATTGCTCCATTTGAAGTTTCTAGCTCCGTCGCAGAGGGAATTCCTGTACCGGTATTTACACTAGTCGCTTGCGACTAACTAGCGGCTGCTGAGGTTGGTGATTAAGGATAGTGCTGGGTGTGACCTTTGTGGAGGGCTGGAGACTGCGTTTCATGTGTTTTATTTTTGCCCAGGCCGGGCGAGGTTGGTGGATTGGTTGAATAGGACGCTTGTGCGTTTTTGCTGTCAGTGTACCGTATTTTCCTTTTACGTTTATTGATGTTTGATGTTCAGGCTCCTTGTAGGAGGGTCCGCAATACTGTGCTTTTGGTTCAATCTATTTTTGCCTGTGGGTTGGGAGGCGGGAGGGGTATACAGTGGATAGAATGTTGGGGTTTTTGGAAGGTCGGTTTTGTTACTCGAAATGGGAATTACGTTGGTTGCTTGGGGAAGGATTGGGGGACCATTTTACTGATACTTATGTGCGTTATGGGTATTATATGACTTTTTTTGGGGGGGGGGGGGTACTGGGATTGTAGTTCGCTTTCGTTTTGTGGGTTTGATGGACTCTGGGCTCCGTAGGTCGGTTGCCATGTGTCTTGGGTTTTCCTGGGGTTCAGGGACGTTGCTGGGTTATCAATTTTGGTTTTTCCTGCTTTGTGTGGGTCGTTCTGGTGTTTGTTGGGCCTCTGTTTCTTCTTCCTCCTGAGGTGTTTGTACTATACTCTTCAGGTGGAGGCTGTTCGTGTTGTGGGTTTCGTTTTGTTTTGACGTTGGTTGTTGGCATGCTGTCATGTGTAATGTTTAGCTGTGGGATTAATCTCCATTTGTGCGAGTGAGTGTGTGTGTGTGTGGTGTGTGTGTGCGCGCGCGCTGGGTTTCACTGCATAGCAATATGATGGTATTGTGGCTGGGGTACCATACGGATGTTTGTGGTGCTATGATTTGGGACAGTTTGGGTGTGTATGAGTTTGTTTGAGGTATGGTTTCCTGGATTCCTTACATGACCTGTCCCTATGATGTGCTTCCCTGTTTTCCCAGTTTTTGGGTGGTTCAGGTACTAATGTGTATATGTGTATTTTAAGGGGTGCTGTGACCCCCCCCCCCCCTGTTACATTGTTTCCGGTTGAGGGGACTTTGTTATATAGTTAACTAGTTTATCAAATGGTTTTATTAATGCTTTCTCCGGGTTCGGAGTGTAATGTATGTGTGTTTCATTTTGTATTCTTGGGTCCTTTTTACTATGCCCTGCCATAGTACATATGTGGCCTTTGACATGTGTTCTGTTTTCCTTGAGTGGGTACCTTCTCATTTGTGCATTTCTTCTGTTACCTTATACTATTCATGTCCTAGGTTTGGGTGGTGTGAGATGGTTCTGTATTTGCTAGGTTTTGAATGTATGTATATTTAATGACGACTTTATATGGAAAGAAAAAACTGTGTGTGTGCGTATTTTATATATATATATATATATATATATATATATATATATATATATATATATATATATAATATATATATATATATATATTATATATACATATATATACAGGCGAAGAGTCACAATAACGTGGCTGAAGTATGTTGACCAGACCACACACTAGAAGTTGAAGGGACGACGACGTTTTGGTCCGTCCTGGACCATTCTCAAGTCGCTTGAAGGGCCGATGACGAAACGTCGTCGTCCCTTCAACTTCTAGTGTGGGATCTGATCAATATATATATATATTATATATACACTCTAGCCGGCTCCCCAGACGCACTCTTGAACGACATAAGAATAATTCAGGAGCAAGCCTAGGCCTCACCCTGAACCCTTCCAAGTGCGAAATAACTTCCACCAACCAGCACATAATAGAGCAAATAAAGGTTGTTTTGCCTGACATTCATACAACCAACCCTGAGGACAGCACACTCCTAGGTGCTCCTCTTGTAAGGAATGCCATCGACGAGGTCCTTGGTAAGAAGATCACTGACCTGAAGAGGATGAACGAGAGGATTGAAGACATCGATGCCCATGATGCACTTTACCTCATCACCAGATGCTTGTCCCTCCCCAGGCTGACCTACTTTCTAACACTTTCGCTCACTGAGGACTCAGCATTGAGTCCTCCGCAAAACAGGGGCATGTCCGCCGAGGACTCGGCATTGAGTCCTCCGTGCGGCAACTTTAGTGGCGTTTTCGGGATGGTCTTGCTGTGGCTTTGGACATTATATGCATATACTCTTGTAGGGAATTTCATTGCGAATACATTGATACCCAAATGAAAGTCCTAGGACCAGAATTGAGGTAACAAAGTTGAAAACAGAATACCCATTTTATTGCTCTTTATTAGCACTCAAGGCGGGTAACTGTCACTTTCCGTGCTTGTTGTGGATGGTACGCAGGGCTTTTGGACTTTATATTTGCATGCTCATGTAGGGAATTCTATTGCGAACACAATGATACCAAAATGAAAGACTTAAGACGAGAATTGAGATTTCCAAAGTGAAGAGTGTAAACACTTTATCACTCTTGCGCTCTCCCGGGTAACTTTCTCTCACTTTCTCTGTTAGTTGCGGATGGTAAGCCGGGCTTTTGGAGTTTATATGCATTTAGTCCTGTAGAGAATTCTTTTGCAAACACATTGATACCAAATTGAAAAACCTAGGATGAGAATTGAGATGACAAAGTTCAAAAGAATATATACTTTTCAGAATGAGAAGCGCCTTGGGATGGCGCAGCGCTCTCTTTCTTGTAACCACGACCTGTTTTCATCATGTCGCCGGGTGGAGATCGCTGCAGTTTTTGATATTATATGCATATAGGCCTGTTGGGAATTCTATTGCGAACACATTGATACCAAAATGAAAGACCTAGGACGAGAATTGAGTTGACAAAACTGAAAAGAGTGTAAACACTTTATCACTCTTGTGCGCTCCCGGGTAACTTTCTCTCACTTTCTCTGTTAGTTGCGGATGGTATGCCGGGCTTTTGGAATTTATATGCATTTAGTCCTGTAGACAATTCTATTGCGAACACATTGATACCAAATTAAATATCTTAGGACGAGAATTAAGCTGACAAAGTGGAAAAGATTATTCACTTTTCAGAATTTACCGCGCTCTCCCTTGGGCTCCCGCGGAACGCTCAGTGCATCCAGGGGTAGTGGGGAGGTCCCGCGCCCGGTGCGTCAAAGTGCTAAGATGTTCGCCATCTTTCAACAATATTAAATTAGAAGAGTACGACAGCTTGCTGAAATCAACACTAGAAAAAGCCCTCAATCTTTCCCTCAGCAACTCGCAGTGGAAACAGGCCTCCCTTCCTGTCAGACTCGGGGGCCTTGGCGTGCGCACAGCAACACAAATTGCTGTACCAGCGTTCCTGTCCTCTTCAGTGGGGTCTGACAACTTGGTGAAGGAAATCCTACCTGAGCACCTAGTTCAACAGGCAGGGGTACATGATCCCAGCTTCACAGACTGCACAACCAAATGGGTCTCTCTCGCAGGACCAGCACCCCAACCACTGCCTTCTGAAGCCCATAAGCAATCCAGCTGGGATCGCCCCATTGCCGACCAAGAAGCTGCGACTTTGCTAGAAGCTGCGACAACACCACATGACACTGCCCGACTTAGGGCTGTAGCAGCTCCCCATGCAGGTGATTTCTTATTAGCAACCCCAATGTCAGCAACCGGCACCCGTCTCACACCGCAGGCCCTCCGAATTGCCGTGGCTCTCCGTCTCGCTGCCCCAATCCACACCGAATACAGGTGTATTTGCGGCGAGGCAGAGGCCGACAGGTACGGACGGCATGGCCTTCTCTGCCAAAGGACAGGAGGATGGCATGC
The DNA here is from genome assembly GCA_020271785.1 of Procambarus virginalis. Lineage (NCBI taxonomy): Eukaryota > Metazoa > Arthropoda > Malacostraca > Decapoda > Cambaridae > Procambarus > Procambarus virginalis. The sequence continues at coordinate 7,920 of WNGS01113316.1, forward strand.
AAGACACGGCGAGGTCAATGACATTATTAAGAGAAGCCTTACCACAGCCGGTTGTCCAGCAGAGAGAGAGCCCCGTTACCTAATGTCCCGCAACTCTGATGAGCCTGTCGGTCGCCCAGATGGAATCACGGTGAACCCCTGGAAGAATGGTAGACAGTTGGTGTGGGATTACACTTGCGTTTCAACTTTAGCCAATGCCTATGTTGACTTCAGTGCAACTCAAGCAGGAGGAGCTGCCAATCACCGGGAAGCGGCCAAGTCACGTAAATACAGAGACCTTGAGCACCACTACAATTTTGTCCCCATTGCCTCAGAGACACTTGGTGCCTGGGGTAAAAGTGCTGCTAGCTTTTTGAAGGAGTTGGGGTCTAAGCTAATCGAAACAACTAGAGACCCTAGAGCTGCCAGTTTTCTTTTTCAGCGCCTTAGTGTGGCAATCCAGAGAGGAAATGCTCACTGCATCCATGGTTCCTGCCCGCCATCTGAGGAGCTGGAGGAGCTTTTCAACTTGTGACAAGCAGCCTTGTACCCTGAATGTAATCAATATTGTAACTTTTTTTGTGAAATGACATTTTCAAATAAAGTTAGATAGATATACACACATACCAAAAGAATAGGGGTGGTAGGAGAAGAAAATATCAAAGTGTTCAGTGAGGATCCACAAGGTCTTCTCTGAGTACTCTTTATTTTCTTCTCCGAGGCTATGGGTCCCTACACTTGCACCAGAGGTGGTACCCCTTCTAGGTTATATATATATATATATATATATATATATATATATATATATATATATATATATATATATATATATATATATATATATATATATAATGTGTGTGTTTGTACATACGTATATGTTGGCTGTTACGTGTTGTAACTGAACAGTGTGCTTTAAAACTGAATAATTTGCTTTGTATTCGTTTACGCTGTATTACATTGTTAATTTATTATTGTCATTTTTGTATATTGCTTTTCTTTGTTTATGCGTTTTTCGTAATTGGTCTTTGTTTCTGTATTATGTGTCCGGCATTTTGGTGTGTATGCCTTAGGTGTGTTGTTTAGTGGGGCGTTTTGGGAAATGTTTTCATTGGGTAAAATGTTACTAATGTTTTCAAGAGTTTTGTGGGTTTTGTACATAATTAAGTGGATGGATATATGCTTTCCCCTTGTGTTGTGTTCATTTATGTTCCCCATCGTACGCCTTTATTCGTCAGTACTGTACTTTTCCTTCTGTGCTGAGGGATGGGTAGTTTAATCACCTGTTTTGTGTTGGTTGTTTCCATTTTATTATGAGCCATGTGTGTGCTATCCAACTCACTGTGTAAGTGCTTTGGTAACTTTTATATTGTATTTGTGTTGTTTTAATTTTATTATGAGCCATGTGTGTGCTATCCAACTCACTGTGTAATAGTGCTTTGGTAACTTTTATATTGTATTTGTGCGTTTTATAAATAAAAGAAAAAATGGAAGGGGAGACAGCCACGACTGTCAGCTGATGAATGGAAGGGGAGACAGCCACGCCTATCAGCTGATGAATTGAAGAGGAGACATTACATTACATCTGTTACATCCTCAATTCCGCTAATATAGTCCTCTGCTAGAACTATTTAATCAAAGTCTGAGGCATGGTATCTTACCTGACCGCTGGATACCGACTAATAATACCCATACTCAAGCCAAATTCACAAACATTCTGACCCATAAGAAAAAATCAGTAGGAGCCGTGAGGAGGAGTCGTACCTAAGCTCTGAGGACTCCCAAGCAAACACCTTAGATAACTGCACCAAGACATTGTCAAAAGAATTCCAGCCTGGGATGCTTAGGAGTACCCAGAGCATAGATTCGAATCCTTCTCTCAAGCTCCTACTCATTTTCTCATTGATACATCACATTACTGTGATTTCTTTGTGCCTTCAGACCCCATGTCTGATATCATTTAAGTGTTAAGTTCTTGAGAGGATTACACTCTACAGGTTAATGTTTGAAATTAGACCCCAACTTGCCCCTAACTTTAATGGTTTCCTTCCTGGAAGAAGCATTCAAACTCGCTTTGCTGAATATTTCGTTACAGGGACCATGCTCATAGGTGACATTTATTGACCTCAAAACTGCTTTTGATACAGAAAAAAAAGGTAAACAAATCTTAGAACGGTTAGCCTCTTTGGGGTTAATGGAAGACTTGATATAGCTCAAGGGGTACACGAGTATCAGAAGCGCCTCAGTTCTTTCAATGGAGTCAAAAGTAAACATTCTGCACCCTTTGATTTGGGTACACCCTAGAGTTGTGCGCTATGCCCAACACTGTTCAATGTCCTAATGCACAAAAACTTATTTCCAAACTAGGTGATGAAACCGTCATCTTATGTCGACGACATTTGTTTCGTTTCAAATATCCAAACGAGACTGCAATCTCTACTTGATTCACTCGCTGCTAAAAGCATTGAAATCGGTCGTTAACTTAATCCATCGCTTTCTCCCCAAATCAGCCAGTGCGCCTCTAGCTTTCAAAGTTAACATCCAAACCATAGAAACATGTGGGCAGCACAATTACCTTGGAGTTGGTATCATCAGTGACATTGTAAACGACCTACATAGTAGGATTAAAGCCAAATCACTGAAAATACTTACTAGTAAGAATATTGGTATGAATGTTAAATATGCTAGACTATTTAACATGTTTGTTAGATTCCTAGTTGATTATCATGCCTTGCACTTGGCTTCCCCGCCACTGTTCTGTACAAAGTAGAAGTAATACAGAATGAGGCCACGAGGGTAATTCTTGGTGCCCAAGATGCACAAAAATCATCAAAATGAGGAACGAACTGAAGCTTCTAACCATACTAAAGAGAATCATTCAAGTTAAC
>WNGS01113318.1:22824-38349 GCA_020271785.1 Procambarus virginalis
AACAAACGCCAATGTATGAAGAAACACGGAATATAATAATATAGGATACCAACTATTTTATGCTAATACATTTCAGTCAAGGATGGGCAGTGGCAATACATCAAAGTATTAAATGCAGTGTTTGAATGGGACTTAAAACTAAGCTCCACAAACTGTTTGGAAATAATTAAATGGAAAATGATCTTTCTAATGATGCACATAATCCACCAAACTTCGAGAGAAAAGAACAGCTTTTATGGGAATTAATATATAAGCTTCTAGGTCTAACAGTTTTGACTAATTTTAGTACAATAAACTTTACTTGCCAAACAGGATTTTGTATTAATTATAACTGCTTCATTAAGCAAATAATATTGTGCCAAAACAGTAAGAAAGAGACTTGTGTAACAGGGAGACACTGATAAGTAGCATTTTAAAAGGGAAGAGAACGGTCAGAAAAAGTGCCAAGCCATTACGACTTTATAGCACTTTGAAGGGGTCAGGATAAAGATTTGGGATGGGAAGGGAGGGGGGAAGAATAGTCGTCTAACCACTTGGATGGTCGGAGATTGCACGAAGGGAGACCATTGCTTTACCATCCTGCCCAAGTGGTTGGACAGGAAGTGAATTGGGAATAATGATCTCGGGGAAATTACATTAAACAAAACACGGAAAGTTATTTGAGAAAACTTAAGGTGCCTGATTTTTCTCACATCTGATATATATTAAGGGATTCCTTGCGAAATATAAACTTGGCAGACTTGCACATGGGATTTTGGCAGTTCTTGCGACACATCTGGTTTACCGACGGGTCACTTACGATGTAGAGCAATGTTTTAATTAAAAAAAATAAAAATATAGTGCAGGAACGTGGCACACTATAGATTGTTTAGACTAAATAGTAGTGACCCAAAATGGATAACCATTGAGCTAAAGAACCTTATCAGAAAACCAATGGCGTAATACAAACGAATAATGAAAAAGTATTTGTTAGAAATATATTTACAACAAAAATCATTCAGTTTCACCAGAAAAGATGAAACAAAAATTACTGACAAGACCTGGTCATTAAAAAATAAGTAAGTAAGTAATTATCAAAAGAAGGCACCAAACCGAGAAGGCTATGTAGCACCATCAAAGTGCGAAATAATCAGAGGGCGCTAAATATTACCAAGAAAGCCAATACGAAAACAAAAGCGCACAAGGCGAACGATATCAAAAGTATCCGATTCACCTAGAATTCTATCGAGGGACAAGTGACCGCGAGGGACGGTCGGAAAGCAAGACACACGCTCGTCCTGGAAGGCAGGACATTCAACAAGGATATGCACAACCGTAAGAGGGACAACGCAATTCGGACAATACCAGAGAGGAAATAATTAAACAAATTTAAAGGGATGCAATAGCAATCGCAGGAAAAGGAAGCAGCCGCAGCCACGAGGTCACCTTACCTTCATGGCAGCCAAATCCCCAATGAACATCAGAGTCAGATCTGGTAGGAATTTCTAATATGAGTTTACAGGAAACCTATAAACTTTTTATAGGAAATTTAATTTTTACTCTAATCAACATCATGAAGTTTTTTTTTTTTGAGATATAAAGAAGAGTTGTTACATTCATGTACAGCCACTAGTACCCGTAGCGTTTCGGGCAGGTCCCTGGAATACGATTCCCAACGCGAAGAATCGTTGTTTAAACAAGTACACATTTTACTGTTGCGTTAAACAGAGGCTACAGTTAAGAATTTGCGCCCAGTAAATCTTCCCCGGCCAGTATACGAACCCATGACAGAGCACTCGTGGAATGCCAGGCGAGTGTCTTGCCACTACACCACGGAGACTAAAGGAAGCAGTACTTTCGGGAATGTTTCTTGCAGCCCTGAGGGTCTACTGCCTTAATTATTTTTTTTTAACAAAAATAGTTATATAATATAAAATTGGGAAGTGTTTACAGTACCCGTAAATTTTGGATCTCTCTTTAGGGCAGGCAAGTCAAACATTCATTCTACTATCATGCCCCCCAAAGTTAAACTGGAAATTAGAAATTCACCTGTTACTCTTAACGACTAGCTAAACTTTCCCCAGTTCTTTAAACCCTTAATATCAATCAATGCCTAAAATTATAAAATAAATAAGCCCATTTTCATCAGGAACTCGCCTGTCTGCAGCAGTGTGTATGTATTCGATCCCTTGCAACAACCAAGTTTGTGAACCTTGGACAAACTGGTAAATCTGAGTTCACTCTTATCTCAACATTGTGTGATTAAAATGGCTCAACAATCTAGTGTGTTGTATTTACATGGCAGTTTACATAATCATAATACTAATTGACGAGGCAAAACATATTGCTAGGTGAAGGGGTTTTGTTGAACCAAATTGTATCCAGTAAGCCCTAATTAACCAGTCCCAATATTTTAATATTCGCACTGATCTGTACAAACTAGACCCATGTTTAAGTTTCATTCATGTACAACATTTTATAATAAAACCCTTCTCTCCCCCCCACTCCTTTAATGCACTGCAAATAAGGGCAGGTTAGGTTAGGCTTTTCTCAGCCTTGTAGTTTGTGAGCAATTTAGATTCACTATTGCAGCCCTGTATACTGGTGGCTCATGATGATATCCTATCATTTATCTACACTTTCTGCAAATTAAAATTCTTCCTTAGTATGTCATCAGTAGTGGGAGTTATGACTGACTTTTTTCAAGAGGGGGGGGGGGTCGGTCATTCACAGGGGTTGTGTTAATTTTTTCCCGACGTTCGGTCATTGACATAGGTATTTTTAGTTTCATAGGCGACGCTTCTTTTCCATCCGGGACGTTTTCCGTTACCTCTGTGACACTTCGCTTCAGCCCGAGCATTTTGCTCTTCCCGACGCACGGTCATTAGCATAGTTTTTTCCACGTGAACAATATGGGTGCACATATATTGGCATACTGAATTTTGATTCAATTTCAGCCACGTGCGGTGCTAGGCATACTACCATGGCGAATAAATGGCTCCCTTCCATCTCCTACTACTTCACCCAAGGAGATTAAAACAGCAGGGTTCCATTATGCCAAAATGCAGTTACCTTGGCGACCGACAGTTGCATCTAATCCCCAAATATTCAAATGATATCATCGAGTCATCCTTCATCTTCCCTCAATAAGTACAATTTCCATGATTGTATATTTAATCCCATTTTAAATTTATCTTAATTTTCGATATATGCCCAAGGAGATTAGTGATGAAGGAAGGCAGCCCTTTAATGTACAATGAATTCCTTTAACTCCGCATCACTAGGGCTGAAGAGTAACGGACTAAGGTCCTACAAAACAGTCGGCTGTACCCCACTTTTGCATCCCCAACATTATTCCCTCTCCTCTAAACACGGGGGGGGGGATTCTGAAGGGACAAAAAAAAAAAAAACTCTCTCGTCCAGTTAAGGCACGAAGTTTCCACTGATCCTCCATTACGAGTGAGCAGGACACGGACTTCGTTTCTGGGAGGAATACTATCTTTTGTTTCTCCTCCACTCCACATATTAGAGCCAAAAGGGAAGAATAACATAACAGAAAAATTGGGGAAGGGAAGAAAACAGTTAGGTGTTAGGATGTATTTATAATGAATTGTATAGCCACCACCCAGGGTAACATGGAAATCGACGCGACAAGGACGTAAAGGACACGTGAAATCTCACCAAACTTACCCTCGACCTCAAGGGCGAAACGACCAATGGACCCTCAAACAATCGTCTCCAACTCCCTCCCACCAGCACTGAAGAACGCCCTTAAGGACTCCCTAATCCATTTCTCAGAGGAAGAATGGAACGACAGGCTAGCTGAAACCCTACACAAGTATCAACAGAGACCATAACTCCCAGCAGGCTCCCTACACGGAGATTGGAGGGACAAGCGGGTCTGGACAGGGGCAGGGCTGAATTCACTGAACTACTTCACTTTCTCCCTTGGACCCAGAAGATACTCCAGGAACATAACATAACTGCTATGGTACATAAAATGATGGAAAATGAAACCCGCTTTGAAGTAGATCTTTTTTCCTTCCTAAGGAAATAGAAAAAATAGCACTCGTAAAGCTCATCTTTACGACAACAGAGTACCTGAAAGAAACACTTCCACATTCATCGCACCATCAGACTAGAAACAGTCCCGGGCTATCTCGCCCTGCAGGCATGTTATACTTTTTTCCCTACAGGTCTCCCGATCCTGCCAGGCCTTGACAACTTCTTCAATAAGGTAAACCTGTCACAGCCAGAGACTACATAGCAACCTACACGTTGCTCCTCAAGGCATCACATACAAGAGAAATGAAGAAGATTTAACTAAACATAGCCCACCTCTTTATGAAAGGTTGGGACCAGAAGCAGATAGGTACGACATTATGGGAAGGTTTCAGGAGCAGGACCACCCCGAAGCAGGGAAATCTCGAACGACCCTATGACGAATGCCCAGCCCGTCCTCCAAACAAAGACCCAAAAGTTATTCCATGCACCCGCCAAACCCCGTTTATGAATGAAAAATGGTTTACACACGACTCACAACTGAAGACGTCAGAACACTTTTGAAACAAGTACTTCACTGACGAATTTGGTTCCAACCACAACGCTGTAAATGTTTCACCCGCGTACTACAAATTCAAAAAATCGCTAAAGACTCTAAACACCTAACCTATGCCTACATATGCACAATAGGCTATTATAATATTAATTAATTACATACACAAATCACAATAACGTGATGCATCAAATGAACAAATTCACAAGGGTCGTGACGAGGATTCGAACCTGCATCCGAGAGCATCCCAGACACTGCCTTAATCAACTGAGCTATGACATGGTGAAGAGAGTTGAAACCTAAGTTCTACTGAACTTACTGGATCCTGCAGCCTCTCCGAGGCACAAACCAGGATTTTACACACTCCCCAAGCACTCGAGCTATGTCAATAGGCTGTTCTAACTCTTCACCCTTACTTCATTACACACAGAACTCACAATAATGTGATGCATCAAATGAGCAAATCCACAAGGGCCCTGACGAGGATTCGAACCTGTGTCCCAGAGCATCCCAGACGCAGCCTTTTATCGACTGAGCTACGACATGTTATGTGTTACAAACCTTACCTCCTGTGGAGGAGGGTTTCGGTTGTAAAATCTTGGTGGACTCAGTGGAGAGTGTTTATTAGAATAAATCCACAGCTGAGATCAGAGAGGCCGCGAGTTACCAGTAATACTCCGCCCAGTAAAGTAGTGCCTTCTAAGCTGGAGGTTGTCAGAAATAATGTGAACTGGAATAGCCTAACTATGTAAGGGAAAAATGGACTATCAAAAAGTATGCATGGGAATATGGTAAATAAAATCCACAATGAATTTGATTGCATATGTAAAGAATAGAGTACTAAGGGGCGATGATGCAAGAGAGGTGGACGCCATCTTGACTGGAGGGGATGTGTATCGCTGCCGACCGATCCTGCTATTTGAGGGTTTTTTCCGGCCGTACAGTCACATAAGCCTATCCTTGTATATAACCATGGTTGCAAGATTGGGTAGAGTAGTATTACAGAAGTTGGAAAGGTTTTATAAAAGTCCAGGTTTCCTAGAGGCTTAAATATGTGTGTCATTGGATGATAGCGGTGGTGGCTGGGTGCATGGTACCAGGTATGGGACAGTGAGCCGTGGGGCGGCCAGAGCCACTTGAGGTTATAAGACTAATACGTAGTGATTTTATGTTGTGAGGAAATTGCCTTGTTGAATCTATTCATGTGTGACTTATACGTATAAATTTGTGACTTTGTACTAGGTTGTTTTCCTTGCTCCATGTTTTACCCCTAGACAACATTTTAAGAGATCCACCACCACCAAATTCTTGATAGGTCTCTATGACAACAAAATCGTATCACTACTGATAACAAAGTAAGACACAGGCCCTCCTACTGCCATAGGAGGGGTCATGTTGTTAAGAGTTGTTGGTTCTTCACCCAGAAAAGAGGCCTATGGCACTCACAGTGTGTGATGGGAGGAAAACCAAATGTGTAACAAAAATAAATGGGGAAAAAAGCACGTGCTATAAGTCATTTGAGAGTTTATATCAAATGGAAAATTACAGTGTGCAAATGGTTTGTGGCATGATAAATTTTGAGGGATACAGGAGCATCCCAATCGTTATTATTATAGAGTGTGTTACAATATATACAGTCTACAGAGACTGGGGAGGTAATGATTATACAGGGAATCACTGGAGATTTCCAGACTGAACCCTTGAGAGAAGTAAACCTTTTTTTTTTTTTTTTTTTTTTTTTTTTTTTTTTTTTTNTGCAAAGAAATTACCCAGATATATTTATGAGTTGGCTAAATTAGCAGATGAATATGAATTGATGCATAAAGTAACTCTTAAAAATAAAATTCAATGAAATAGACAAGGATCTGGTCGAGCAGTAAACTCCTCAGTCAGATTTGGGTCCCACATGTACCCAACAGCAGGTCAAGGAAACACTTTTCAAAAGGTGCCAGGTGGTAAAGAGAGTAATGTGAAACCCAAAGAGGATCACTAGTAATAAGCCTCACCCAGAGTTGAAACAGTGTTCCTACTGCCATAGGAGGGTCATGTTGTTAAGAGTTGTTGGTTTCTTCACCCAGAAAGAGGCCTATGGCACTCACAGTGTGTGATGGGAGGAAAACCAAATGTGTAACAAAAATAAATGGGAAAAAAGCACGTGCTATAAGTCATTTGAGAGTTTATATCAAATGGAAAATTGCAGTGTGCAAATGGTTTGTGGCATGAAAATTTTGAGGGATACAGGAGCATCCCAATCGTTATTATTATAGTGTGTGTTACAATATATACAGTCTACAGAGACTGGGGAGGTAATGATTATACAGGGAATCACTGGAGATTTCCAGACTGTACCCTTGAGAGAAGTAAACCTTGACTGTGATTTTATTAAAGGCAATGGTTTAGTAGGTGTTAGTCCTAAATTACCAGTTGTTGGCATTGATCTAATTGTGGGGAATGATCTTGCTGGTAATCGAGTTAAAAGAGATGACCACCCAATAATTCTAACGAAGCCAGAGGTGATTAGGGCATGGACAGATCCTGAGGACAAGGTAATGTACCCAGCATGTGCCGTGACCCAGTCAAAATCAGAGTCTCAAATATCACAAACTCCCAATAATATAAGTCAGGACACAAAATTAGAGGTTAATAAATCAAATAGTGAAGTGAATCTTTGTGACACTTTTATGGCCAAGTTGGAAGAAGCATATGGGACCAGGATGGGGAGCACCTCCACCAAACCACCTAGGAAAAGGGGTAGGGGAGAGTAATCCAGTTACCACATCTGGCTCTTCAGACTTGAGATCAAAATCAAATTTCATTTATCAGCAAAGAACTGATCTTACGTTGACTGACTTGCATAATAAGGCAGTAACTGAACTAGAAGCAGAATCGGAGGCTATGACTTATTACTACACTAAAAAGGTGTTGAAGCGGAAATGGAGACCTAGGACCTCACCTGTGTCACACACTTGGGAGGTAGTTAATCAAGTGGTCCTACCGAGGGGTTATAGAGAAAAAGTGCTAAGTGTAGCCCATGATTCACCAATAGGCGGCCATCAGGGTATTGCAAAAACGTAATAAAATAAGCAAGTACTTTACCTGGCCTGGATTAAAGAAAGGTGTCATCCAGTATTGTAATTGATGTCCAGTATGTATAAAAACTGACAAACCAAACCAGGTAGTACCAAAAGCCCCTTTACAGCCAATTGTGGTGGCCGAGGAACCCTTTACCCATATTATTGTTGATGTAGTAGGCCTATTGCCTAGAACCAAGAGTGGTAATATGTATATCATCACCATGATGTGTCAGACTACACGCTTTCCTGAAGCATTCCCTATGAGAAATGCTACAACGAAAGTTGTGGTGAGGCACATAATGAAAGTTTGTACTATTTTTGGTTTACCAAGAGTAATAGACAGACAATGGGGCTAATTTCACTTCCAAAGGTTTTCAGCAGTTTTGTGGGGAGTTTGGCATCCTCCATAAGACATCCACTACTTACCATCCTGAGAGCCAAGGTGCTTTGGAAAGGATGCACCAAACCCTTAAGCAAATGCTGAGAACCAGTTGCATGGAAACTGGCAGAGACTGGGATGATGGTCTTCCACTGATGCTCATGGCACTGAGGGATACTTATCAGGAGTCCCTGGGGTGTTCACCCAACTCATTAGTTTTTGGCCATGAGGTGAGAAGTCCACTAACCATCTTAAGAGATAAGGTGGTCGGAAATCCAAAGCGTGTTGTGCAGGTAAACTATATTCATGACTTACAAGATAAGTTAAACAAAAACAGGGCTAAAGCCTTAATTCATCTTAAAGAAGCTCAAGGAAAAATGAAGGCACCGTACGATAAAAAGACAAAGCAACGACATTTTGAGGCAGGTGATAAAGTGGTGGTACTAATGGCACGACAGGGACCAACATTGTTGCATAGGTTCCAAGGTCCTTATACAGTGATAAAGAAACTCAGTCCCACCAGTTATGTAATCCAAACACCTGATCTCAAGAGAAAGGAAATAGTGCATGTGAATAGGATGAAACTAACACAGAAGGGAACTACCAGTACCAACCAGGTGCTTAGTGTAGCCCATGTAGATGAGAATAATGAGGAATGTGATTTTAATGGTGTACCTAATGCTCATGTACCTTATTTTAGCAATGGGGAGTGGTTGGCTAATGTCCAGAAAATGGTGGAACATTTGTCGTCAGAGCAGAAGCAGGACTTGGAGCAGTTGCTGACTTCTCATGCAGACATCTTAGGCGATACGCCCACCCAGACTACAGTTATTCACCACGACATCGAGGTGACAGACAACCAACCAGTCAAGTCACACCCATATAGTCAAAAACCCTACCAATTTGAATCTCATCCGGAAAGAAATCGACTACATGCTTCAGCATGGATTGGTGAGACTTAGCAGCAGCAGTTGGAGTAGTCCTTGTATTTTGGTTCCAAAAAAGAATGGAACTTACAGGTTGGTCATTGACTACCGTAAGCTAAATGTAATGACTGTTGATAACTTTCCAATACCTAGATTAGATGAGTGCATAGACAGTGTTGGTAAAGCCAAGTTTGTAACCAAACTAGATTTGTCAAAAGGGTACTGGCAAATTCCTTTAACACAGAGCTCGGGAGATGAGTGCATTTATAACTGCAGATGGGTTTTATGAATTCACTGTATGCTTAATGCCTTTTGGGCTGAAAAATGTCCCAGCAACTTTCCAGCATCTTATGAACTTAGTGTTAAAAGACATACAACAATGTAGAGCTTACTTGGATGATATTGTAATTTTTCACAATAATTGGGAGGACCATATGAAAGGTTTGGCTAAACTATTAAAATGCTTAAAGGAGGCTAATTTAACTGTAAACTTACATTAATGTACTTTTGCTAGAGCTAGTATTTCTTAAGATATGAAGTGGGAAAGTGTTACCACTCAAAAATAAAATAAATGATATATTAGAGTATCCAGTGTTGACTAGCAAGAAGGAGGTGCAAAGATATCTAGGAATGTGTGCTTATTATAGGAAATTCTGTAAAAAAAAATCAGCAATTGCAGCTCCTTTGACAAACTTGCTATGCAAAAATGTAAAGTTTAGATGGTCTCAGGAATGTCAGGATGCATTTACTAAATTAAAAGGAATGTCATCTGGTCCAGTGTTAGCTACTCCTGACAACTCTAAGCCATTCAAACTATATTTAGATGCTTCGGACTGGGGTGCTGGTTTTGTGCTAATGCATGATGATGATGAGGGGTATTAATCATCCAATACATTACTATTCTAAAAAAATTACTAAATGTCAACAGAATTACTCCACAGTGGAGAAGGAGGCTTTATCATTATTACTAGCTGTTAAAAAAAATTGACATTTATTTATCAGCCAATAATGTTGAAGTGTTTACTGACCATAACCCCTTAACATTTATTGCTAGCATGAAGAATTCCAACCAAAGAATATTAAGGTGTTCTCTATTGTTGCAAGAGTACAATTTGGTCATCAAACATATTCCAGGAAAATTAAATATAGTAGCAGATGCACTTTCTAGATTGCCAAAACCTGGGGTGACTTAGGGTTGTACCCTAAGTCAGAGATTTATATATTATTGTGTATCTAGTGCTTATTATATATCATTTACTGTTTCTTTACAATTATTATGAAATCTGTTTGAGGTGTTAATTTTGTGAAAAAAAGTGAAATTCCTTTATGAAATTATCTTTTTTTACTCTCCACGGCCGGTTGAGCCGAGCGGACAGAACACTGGACTTTTGATCCTGTGATCCGGGGTTCGATCCCGGGCGCCGTCGAGAAATAATGGGCAGAGTTTCTTTCACCCTATGCCCCTGTTACCTAGCAGTAAAATAGGTACCTGGTTGTTAGTCAGCTGTCACGGGCTGCTTCCTGGGGGTGGAGGTCTGGTCGAGGACCGGGCCGCAAGGACACTAAAGCCCCGAAATCTTCTCAAGATAACCTCAAGATGGCTTAGGAGGGGTGTTACAAACCTTACCTCCTGTGGAGGTTGGTTTCGGTTGTAAAATGTTGGTAGACTCCTCTTCTTGAGAATAGGTGCAGTTTGCATGAAGGGTTTACCCTCCCAATGACTGCACCAGGACAAATGTAGGGAAATACGTAGACGTTAAGGAGAAGAAAGTCAAGTGTTGGATGTGGCGGGCCATAGAGAGAGGAGTGGCGACGGAAACAAAGGTGGACGTTAGAGGGAGACTCCCCGCAGCATAGGGCGGGGTGTCGAGTGCACGGCGGCAGCTGAACCACGCACGGCGGATTGGTGCGCGCAAGACGTCAACTAATATTTCTCCAGGAACTTGTATATCGGAAAGCGCAAGCAGTACGCTTCCCAAATCACCCACAAGTCATCGGGCAGCCGGCCACCAGGCGGTGCCCTCGGCCGAGACATCTTATCCGGCACCCTATAAACAAACTCCTTCACCCGCGACACCCAGACAGTGGACGAGCACCACGGGATCGGAAGTACCCGGGCATCCCGATCAGGGCCCAACACCGGAATCCCACAGGGCACGACCCCAGCAGTCGGGAAGAGTCTACCCCCAGACCGGGGCAATGAAGGAGGGGGAACCGCAGGGGATGCAGGAGCGGCATCGACCCCACCACAGGGCACAGGAGCCGAGGCCCTCCAGCACACAACTTTCCGCAACACCATGACGAGGTCCCGATCATCAGGGGCAACCCCCCACTGCAGAGATCCAACAGCAGGCGACGCAGGAGGTGGGGGCACAGGTAGCAACTTCGGAGCCCCTCACAGCACCATCATCCACGGCGGGGGACGCCAGAGCACCATACTCCCCCACCTCCTTCCAAGGCACACCACGAAGGGGGGAAGACATTCCGAGCCCGCCGAGAACGTTTCGAGACAGACCCACCACACCACTCCCAGCAGGCCCCACTGCAGGCACAGCCACCATCTTTACATCCACACAGGTCACACCAGCACCGTCCGAAGAGTCCACAGAGGCCACATCACCCACACTGTCCACATTATCCAGGGAAACAGCCTCAGAGCACCGACGCACACGCTTCTGCAAAGGGACGGAAGGAGCAGAACTACAGTCGCCAACACACAGGCACGGCAGGCACCTCTCCCTGCTGAAGCCCCCCCTCCAATACAGCAGAACCTGCGTCCCCGGGAGCCGGTATCACATCCACAGGCGGGGGCGGGACATGAACCTCCACCGGGACATCCTGCACTACATGCAGCTCGGGTGACGGCCCAACCCCCACACACACCGGCTCAACAACCCCAGGGGCCACAGCAGCCACCAGACATGCCGCACAGGCTGTAGAACTCGCCTCAACAGGGGGAGCAGTAGACAGGCAATCAGGCGCCTCAGGCTCGGCACCCACTCCGTCCTCAGAACCGGCCGAACACAACAGGGGCGGAAAATCCTCCGCACGAAAAACATGCACCCGACCAGTCGCTCCCACGTCGCACGCTGCAGCCAGATGACCCTCGTGACCACACTGATAACATGTGCGCGGTTGACCCCGATACAGGCAATGGAGCATGCAACCCAACACGGACATCGACGGCGGTACACAACACTTCAGCGACATCGTCAGGGTGCGGGAGCCGTCAAGCATAGCAACACAGTGCCCGGCAACGACCTTGTTCCATCGAATACTTTACAAATCATTCAAAACATGAGGTTAAAAAGTCGTCCTGAAATTCAAAGGGGCACCATGCAGCGTCACAGACATCAAGGTAACACAGATTCACCACCGTAACAGAACCAGCAGTATCAGGGAGAGGGTAAACACGCCCCTCACACCGCTCGAGAAACGCCTGAAAGGCAGCCTGGAGGCGGAACGACCACAGCATGGTTGCCCTGAAGCAGCTGGATGCCCACCAGGTCCGACAGCTGCACATGTAGCACGTCCACCATGGCGACACCAACCAACGGATGGTCCATCGGCACCGTAAATGCCAGACCAGCCGACAATGTCCTCTGCACTGGGGGGCGAGAAGACCCCATGGCTAAGGCAAACGTCACCCTGTCAGTGGCAAACCACCACCAGCAGGGCAAACCAGCAATCACCCAACGTAAACACTAGTCAGGAGCGGAGAGACCTCAGGAACGTCCGACCTGGCCGGTGGCCACCACGCAACTCTGGTGGACTCGGTGGAGAGAGTATTAGAATAAATCTTCAGCTGAGATCAGAGGGCCGCGAGTTACCAGTTATACTCTGCCCAGTAAAGTAGTGCCTTCTCAGCTGGAGGTTGTCAGAAATAATGTGAACTGGAATAGCCTAACTATGTAAGGGAAAAATGGGCTATCAAAAAGTATGCATGGGAAATATGGTAAGTAAGTAATTATCAAAAGAAGGCACCAAACCGGAAAGGCTATATAGCACCATCAAATGTGCGGAATAATCGGAGGGCGCTAAATATCACCAAGGATGCCAATACGAAACAAAAACGATAAGGCGAACGATATCAAAAGTATCCGAGTCACCAAGAATTCTACTGAGGGACAAGTGACTGCGAGGGGCGGTCGGAAAGCAAGACATACGCTCGTCCCGGAAGTCAGGACATTCAAGAAGGACATGCACGACTGTAAGAGGGACAATGTAATTAGGACAATAAGGAGCAGGGCGGCGCTCCATCAAGTGACCATGGGTTAAGCGAGTATGGCCAATACGCAACCTCGCCAGAGCAGTTTCCCACCGCCGGTTACGGTGGTAGGAGGATGGCCACGAGGAAACAACATTTAAGAGTACGGAGTTTGTTACCAGTAACAGACGACCAAGAAGCCTGCCAACGGGTAAGGATGGAGGAATGGATAACCGGGTAAAAGTCGGAATAAGGAATACCTTTACGAGAGATGGGACAAGAGTGGACAGCTTCCTTGGTGGCAGCATCCGCACACTCATTTAAAAGACAACAATATGGCTGGGAACCCAAAAAAACTCAATCGACTTAAACTTACTGTCAACAAGAAACAGCCAATGCTGGATCTCGACAACTACTGGATGAACCGGATTAAAGGACCCGAGAGCCATGAGGGCACTACGAGAGTCAACAACAACCACAAAAGAAGACTGACAACGAGAAAGCAGGAGACGAAGATCATAGCGAATAGCATAAAGCTCCGCTGTAAAGATGCTAGTCTCCGGAGGTAAGCGACACATAAGTGCGATCAGGAAAAACAACAGAGTAGCCAACACCGTCCTCAGACTTAGACCCATCGGTGAAGACAGAAACGGAGTGGGAGTGAGAATAAAAGTGCAAAATGATCAATGCATGAATGTTCATAATAAGGCAAATAAGACACTCGGATTTATTAATTGCAGCGTTAGTAACAAGACACCTGGTGTGGATCTTCAGCTATGTCTTGCTCTGGTTAGGCCCCATTTAGATTATGCAGTTCAGTTTTGGTCTCCGTACAATAAGAATATAAGAACATAAGAACAAAGGTAACTGCAGAAGGCCTATTGGCCCATACGAGGCAGCTCCTATCTAGCACCACCCAATCGCACTCAAATACATGTCCTACCCACGCTTGAAACAATCGAGGGATCCCACCTCCACCACGTTACGCGTAATTGGTTCCACAAATCAATAACCCTGTTACTGAACCACTATTTACCCAAGTCGTTCCTAAATCTTTCTTCGATATAACTGAAAAAACAAGTCTATGTGGGTGGGGACGAGGAACATAAGAACAGGGTAACTGCAGAAGGCCTATTGGCCCATGCGAGGCAGCTTCTATTTATAACCACTCAATCCCATTCATAAGAACATATGAGCAAAGGTAACTGCAGAAGGCCTATTGGCCTATACGAGGCAGCTCCTATTTATAACCACCCAATCCCACTCATATACATGTCCAACCCTCGCTTGAAACAATCGAGGGATCCCACCTCCACCACGTTATGCGTTATGCAGTGATCACAAAGAAATCAGATTTGGCATAGAATGGAATAGACCTGTAGGAGAAAATTCTGTTAAAGTGCCAGATTTTCGAAAAGCTGATTTTAATAGCCTAAGAAATTTTTTGGGTCAAATTGATTGGAAAGTCTTGGGTATGGGGTGTGGGCTAGTCTTGGAGCGAGACATGAACCCAGCGATAGGTGATGTAAATGGGGATTTCGATGTAGATTCAATTTATAACGTATTTAAGAATATCTAAACAAAGCACGGAACGTAGTATACCACACACATTGAATAGATCGATTACTAATGACCCAAAGTGGATAACAAAGAATTTGAAGAATCTTATAGGTAAAAAGAGAGCTTGGTACAAAAGGATTAAAATGGGAGGTCACTTTAGAACAGAAATTCGTACAACTAGTTAGAAAATGTTAAAAAAGAGATAAGGAACAGCAAAAAGAAACTATGAAGTTCGTATAGCAGGGCAAGCAAAGACAAATCTAAAGGGTTTTTTTCAGTTATATCGAACTAAGACTAGGGAAAGGATAGTCCATTAAAAACTGAGACAGGTCAAATAACAGATAGTGATGAAGAGATGAGTAGTATTTTTAAATAAATATTTTGTATCTGTATTTACTAAGAGGAACTTAACAATCCTTCACAGAACAAGTCTATGTGGGTGGGGACGAGGACAGGTTGACGAGTTTAGCAGTTACCAGGGAGGATGTTCTTAAACAAATAGTAAAACTCAAACCAAACAAATCCCAGGGCCGGATGAAGTGTTTGCCAGAGTGCTGAAAGAATGCAAAGAGGAGCTTTGTGACCCACTGTCAATTATATTTAATAAATCAATAGACTCAGGCAGAGTGCCAGAGTTTTGGAAGTTGCTAATGTGATACCAGTTTTTAAGAAAGGAGATAGATCACTTGCGTCTAACTATCGACCATTAGCCTAACGTCTATTGTGGGAAAGTTACTCGAATCTATAATAGCAATAAAATTCGTCTTCATCTTGAAAAACTGAATTAATAATTGAGTCGCAACATGGTTTTATAAATGGCCGTTCATGTTTAACAAATTTGTTAA
>WNGS01113323.1:28326-42476 GCA_020271785.1 Procambarus virginalis
CTTGGCCGGCCGGCTCCCGGTCGGCCATTAGGGTTTATCATAATGTTATGGATAGCAGAGGGTATTGTTAGCAGGGTTAGCAGATGGTATGGTTAGCAGAGGGTATATTTAGCAGAGGGAATGCTTAGTACATGTAAAGTTAGTACAGGATAAGCTTAGCAGAGGGGTATAGTTAACAGAGAGATGGCTAGCAAAGGATATGGTTAGCAGAGGGTATGGTTAGCAGAGCGTATGGTGGGAAGAGGGTATTATCAGCAGAGGGTATTATCAGCAGAGAGTATGGTCAGCAGAGTGTATGGTTAGCAGAGTGTGTGGTTAATAGAGGGTATTGTTAGCAGAGTGTATAGTTAGCAGAGGGTCTTTCTAGCACAGGGTATAGATAGCAAAGGGAATGGTTAGCAGAGGGTATGGTTAGAGAGGTGTATGGTTAGCAGAGGGGTATGGTTAACAGAGGGTATGGTTAGCAGAAGGTATGGTTAGCAGAGGGTATGGTTAGCAGAGGGTATGGTTAGCAGAAGGTAAGGTTAGCAGAGGGTGTAGTTAGCAGAGGGTATGGTTAGCAGAGGGTATAGTTAGCAGAGGGTATGGTTAGCAGAGGGTTTGGTTAGCAGAGCGTATGTTCGGCAGAGTATAAGGTGAGCAGAGGGTATGGTCAGCAGAGGGTATGATCAGCCGAGGCAATGGTCAGCAGAGTATATGGTTAGCTGAGTGTATGGTTAGCAGAGTGAATGGTTAGCATAGTGAATGGTTAGCATAGTGAATGGTTAGCAGAGTGTATGTTAGAAGGATGTATTGTTAGCAGAATGTATGGTTAGCAGAGGGTATGGTTAGCAGAGGGTATGGTTAGCAGAGGGGTATGGTCAGCAGAGGGTATGGTCAGCAGAGGGTATTGTCAGCAGAGGGTATGATTAGCAGACGGTATGGTCAGCAGAGGGTATGGTAAGCAGAGTATATAGCCAGCAGAGGGTATTGTCAGCCAACCCGTCCTCGCAAATTAAATAAGTCAATATTGACTTATTAAATATGTGCATAAGTGACCTATAATAGGTTACTTAACCTATACCTATAATAGGTTAAGTACAATTGTAATTACGAAGCTATAAGATGCTTATTTTAACATACTAACAAGGTTAGGTAAGTCGGTGTTTTCCATGAATATTTTCAAGGGAAACTATTATGTTAAGTATGTCACCTATGCACGCAACTAATAAGTCAATATTGACTTAATAAATTTGCGAGGACGGGTTGCAACAGCAGTGGGTATGGTTAGCAAAGAGTATGGTCCGAAGAAGTATGGTTAGCAGAGGATATGAACTGCAGAGGGTATGGTCAGCAGAGGGTATTGTTAGTATAGGTTATATTCAGCAGAGGGTATGGTTAGCAGAGGGTATGGTCAGCGGAGGGTATGGTTAGTAGAGGGTATGGTCAGCAGAGGGTATGGTCAGCAGAGTATATGGTCAGCAGAGGGTATTGTCAGCAGAGGGTATTGTCAGCAGAGGGTATGGTTAGCAGAGGGTATGGTCAGCAGAAGGTATTGTTAGCAAAGGGTATGGACAGCAGAGGGTATGATCAGCAGACAGTATTGTCAGCAGAGTGTATTGTCAGCAAAGGGTATGGTTAGCAGACGATATGGTCATCAGAGGGTATGGTCAGCAGAGGGTATGGTTATCAGAGGGTATGGACAGCAGATGGTATGGTCTGCAGAGGGTAGGTTCAGCAAAGGGGTACGGTTAGCAGAAGTATGATTAGCAGAGTGTATAGTTAGCACAGGTTATGGTTAGCAGTGGGTTTGGTTAGCAGGTGATATTGTTAGGTAAGGATACGGTAAGCGGAAGGTATGTTTAGCAGAGGTTATTGTTAGCAGAGTGCATGGTTACCAGAGGGTATTGTTAGCAGAGGGGTATTGTTAGCAGTGTAAATGGTTACAGAGGTTATAACAGAGGTTATAGATAACAGAGTGTGTGGTTTGCAAAGGGAATGTTTAGGGAGGGTATGGTTAGCAGAGCGTATTGTAACAGAGGATATGGTTATTAGAGGCTATGGTTAGAAGAGGATATGTTTATTAGAGGATATTGTTAGCAGAAGGTATGGTTAGCCGTGGATATTGTTAGCAGAAGGTATGGTTAGCCGTGGATATTGTTAGCAAAGTATATGGTTAGCAGAGTGTATGGTTAGCAGAGGGTATGGTTAACAGGGGGTATGTTAACAGAGGTATTTTAGCAGAGGGTATGTTTAGCAAAGTGTATGGTTAGCAGAGTGTATCGTTAGCAGAGGGTATGGTTAGCAGAGTGTATGGTTAGCAGAGTGTATGGTTAGCAGAGTGTATGGTTAGCAGAGTGTATGGTTAGCAGAGTGCATCGTTAGCAGAGGGTATGGTTAGCAAAGTGTATGGTTAGCAGAGTGTATCGTTAGCAGAGGGTATATTTAGAAGAGTGTATGGTTAGTAGAGTGTATAGTTAGCAGAGTGTATGTTTAGCAGAGTGAATGGTTTGGAAAGTGTATGGTTAGCAGAATGTATGGTTAGGAGAGTGTATTGTTAGAAGGGTGTATTGCTAGAAAGGGTATTTTAGCAGAGGGTATGGTTTCTGACATATGTGGTATATAATGTTCTGAAAGATTCCTTACACAAGTTTCTAAAGGCCGTTCTTATGTTAGCCAACCTGGCATATGCCGCTGATGTTATCCTCTTGAAATGAGCTTCAGGGACTGGTCTGGCGTGATATCATCCCCCAGGTCTTTCTCTCTCCCTGACTCTTGAAGTATTTCATCTCCAAAATGATACCTTGTATCTCGTCTTCTGCTCCCTACACCTATCTTCGTTACATTACATTTGCTTGAGTTAAACTCTAACAATCAATTGTTCGACCATTCCTGCAGCTTGTCCAGGTCTTCTTGAAGCCTCAAGCTGTCCTCCTCTGTCTTAATCTTTCTCATAATTTTGGCGTCGTCAGCAAGCATGGAGAGGAATGAGGCTATACCTTCTGGGAGATCATTTACGTATATCAGAAACAGGATAGGTCCGAGTTCCGAGTCCTGTGGGACTCCACTGGTGACTTCACGCCAATCTGAGGTCTCACCCCTCAATGTAACTCTCTGATTCCTACTGCTTAGGTACTCCCTTATCCACTGGAGCGCCCTACCAGTTACTCCTGCCTGTTTCTCCAGCTTATGCATCAGTCTTTTATGGGGTACTGTGTCAAAGGCTTTCCGACAGTCCAAAAAAATCAGTCCGCCCATCCTAGACGAACCCCGTCTGGGGTTCGTCTAGGTCGAGGGAGGGGGAAGTCGTACCGCGCGCGCTCCGTTAAAATCGTGACATTAACCGGGATTTCTTAGGACCACAGCCTTGGATTACCGATTACAGGCATAACAAGTGCATAGTGACCCGCTGGAAAATTTGAAAACAGTCATTATCAATGGAACTTTGTGTTAAATAGATAATAAACGGGAGACCACGTGTGGGCCAGTGCATGAGGCTTTGTGTACGTGCGTGTATGAGGAAAAAAATTGTGAACGGTGATTCGTGGAACAGTGAAGTGGAACGGGTACCACAACAACATATAAGTTGGAAGTGAAGGAAAATCGTGCATAGAATATTATAAATATAGAATGCTAGAAATATAGAATAGTGGCAAGAGGCGGCATCAGTAGGCTGTTTCCACAAGCCAGGCGAGGCCTACCCCAGGGCACGTCCCACAGGGATTAAATACGGAAATCATATAGTGTAATATGGAAATGTGAATCTAAGAATTAGCAATAAAGTGAGTGAATACCATTGCAAGCCGGAAATTAGGCGGAAAATCCCTTGTAAGAATACAAGCAAAGAATAAATCAGTGTCATAAATCGAGTAACTGGAAACTGGTGACATCAACCTGGGACGACAAGAGGTCACCTGCACCGACCGGGGACCAGCTTCGTTACCCTACGCTAAGTACCTACCATAAAGTTTGAACAAAATAACATACATAATATTACAAATATACGGTATACATATAGTATTATAAATATTAAATATATAAAAATATACATATAACTTTATAAAGAGTTAAAAGGACTGACATCAACAAGTGATCCACACAGTAAACCACAAATACAACACAATACATCAGACAATGGAGAGGTGTGGCGAGTGCTCGGGAGTACTGGGAAAACGTAATGTAGGCATAACGTTTTGCATCTGTAACACGAGATTTCACCTGGGCTGTACAGAAGTATCTCCAGGATGCACAAAAAGGCAAGGAATTTACTGGGTCTGCAAAGATGACAGATTAATGTTAGAGAACATAACTAAACTGATGAAAACCATTCCCGAGTCACAGAGATTACCATTCACAGACAAGCTACCAGTGATATATGCGGACTGGGAAAAGACAACATTGGTTAACGACCAAAACCCAGGAACAGATAGTTTAGAGAACCGCAGCAGTAATGTGGAGGAAGAGGGTATTGTAGTACAT
This sequence comes from Procambarus virginalis, assembly GCA_020271785.1. Classification (NCBI taxonomy): domain Eukaryota; kingdom Metazoa; phylum Arthropoda; class Malacostraca; order Decapoda; family Cambaridae; genus Procambarus; species Procambarus virginalis. Next base: position 32,785 of record WNGS01113323.1, read on the forward strand.
AATAGCAGCAATATTGCAGAGTCAGGTAATATAAACGATGTGAGCAACAGTGAGACAGAGTGCATAAATGAAGGAATTGGGACGAAAAGCGGAGATGGCTCCAATAAAGAGGTAGACAAGACAGACACAGATATAAATACCTTGAAAAACGCAAAACCGGAACACATTTGCAAATTCTACGCTAAAGGAATATGCAAATATGGAAAATTAGGAACAAAATGCCATTTTCTGCATCCTCGAAAATGCAGGAACATGTTGGCGAGGGGTACATGCCGTTTTGGAACAGGGTGTAGATACTTCCACCCCAAATTATGTCAATTTTCAATTAGGGACAAAAAATGCTACAATCTTCAGTGTCCGGAATTCCACGTGAGAGGTACACAACGTTATAGACGGGAAGATCAGTATGACACTACTGGCAATTTTTTAGAGGAAGGCAGAAACAGAGCAGAAAATATAAGAGAGAGGAACAGTCAGATGGAACCACCACAGGATTACAGAGGGGAAGGGAGATACCCACAAGTCTGGAATACACATTACCAACAAACACACAGGTACTACACCACACAACACTCGCCCCACTACCGAAACTGGACGAATCACTTCGAAAACAACACACCCTGGACGCAAACACAGTGGCCTCCTTACCGAGCCTCAGATATTAACACCAAGTAAGGCATCCAGCACTTCCACTACCACGATAACATCATTTATATTTGCCAACATTCAAGGTATAAAAACACGCAAATCCAACAAAGTTCACTTTATAGATGGTCTCCTTCATGAGGCAAATGCAGTGTTTGCAGCCCTAACAGAAACCCACACAAAGGACTACCATGATGGTGAAATATGGATCTCAGAGTACAATCTTTTCAGATGTGATAGGAAACACCGGCTTCAGGGTGGGGTCAGCCTATACATCAAAGACACACTCATCTGTACTGAGCTGCTAAACACCTCAAATGATATGGTGGAAGTGCTGATAACCAAATAGAGATTATAATGTAGTTATTGTCCTTGTATATAAGTCACCGGAGGCAAACCCTCAGCAGTTTAAAGACCAATTAATGAAAGTAGAACACTGCTTGGAAAACCTCACAAATCCAGCTCCGAACATCATCCTGCTTCGCGACTTCAACCTACGGCACCTGAAATGGAAGCACCTGGCTAATACAGTAATATCAGAAAGAATACCAGGAAGTAGCCTTAATGAACAGGCACATGCAAATGACCTGCTGCGGATGTGCGACAGGTTTGCCTTAAACCAGCAAATAGTAGAACCAACCAGGAAGGAGAACACGCTGGACCTCATTTTCACTAATAATGATGAATTGATCAGGAACATAATGATTACAAATACCTGTTACTCAGATCACAACTTAAGGGGGCGGCACGTCCGAAAAGTAAAAGTTGTTCAATTTTTTTATAAATTTATTTAAGAAATTGTTATAGAAAGGGCTGCAACTGGTCCAAGTTTCAGCATCACACCCTAAATAGAAAGGGAGAAAAAAAATACACAACGTATTATGCAACGAATTTTCAACATTTTCAAAATCTTTCAGGGAACACATGTGTTAACTAAAATCATTTCTATAACACTCAGATATCACATTAGCATATAATAAAGGATTGTCCGAAGCAGTTTTATCAAAAAAGTGTTTAGTGCAATAATACAATTATTCAAAGTTCCCCTCCCAAAATATGCAAAATATGATGATTGAAGTTAGGACAACCATGGGGAATAGACCTTCAAAACCAGTCCAGATTCCCGGTGGAGGAGATTTGAGCAAATTCAACTTCAATAATAAACAGATAAACTGGGAGCAAATAAACCAGGACTTCACAGAAATAAACTGGGAAGAGCAGCTAGGAAATGCGAACCTGAACCAGTGCCTGGAAAAAAATAAGCTCAGTAGCACTAGAAATATGTACAAACCGCATCCCCCTAAGAAAAAAGAGGAAGAGATGCAGATTGGAACGAGAACGTCGTTCCCTATATAGGCGAAGAAAACGAATCGCGGTACAACTTGAGAGTCGCACCCTATCTCAGGAACGGCGAAGGTGGTTAGGTAGCGAAATAGGAAAAATTGAACTCAAGCTACAAGAATTATACAAAACGCAGGAGAGGGAAAGAGAGCAAAAGGCCATCAGTGAAATAGAGAGAAACCCGAAATATTTTTTCTCCTATGCAAAATCAAGATCAAAAACAACATCTAGTATCGGGCCCCTGCGAAAGGAAGATGGAACTTTCACCGATGACAACAAAGAAATGAGCGAGCTACTGAGGAAGCAATACGACTCTGTCTTCAGCGAGCCATTAAACGCACTAAAGATCGATAACCCAAATGAATTTTTCATGGATATGATACCAACATCAAATCATATATCAGACGTCACCCTATCCCCACTGGATTTTGAAGAAGCCATAAACAGTATGCCTATGCACTCTGCACCAGGCCCGGATTCTTGGAACTCCATATTCATCAAGAACTATAAAAAACCACTATCGCAGGCCCTTCACATTATGTGGAGACAAAGCCTAGATACTGGCGTTATTCCTGATATACTAAAAACAGCAGAGATAGCACCACTTCATAAAGGAGGAAATAAGGCAGAGGCAAAAAATTACAGACCGATAGCACTAACATCGCACATCATAAAAATTTTTGAGAGAGTGCTAAGAAGTAAGATCACAAAATACATGGAATCACAGCATCTCCATAACCCCGGACAACATGGTTTCAGAACAGGGCGCTCTTGCCTGTCGCAGTTGCTGGACCACTATGATATGGCATTAGATGCTATGGAAGACAAACAAAACGCTGATGTAATTTATACAGATTTCGCAAAAGCTTTTGATGAATGTGACCATGGTGTTATTGCCCATCAAATGCGCTCAAAAGGAATTACCGGAAAAGTAGGCAGATGGATCTACAATTTCCTGACCAACAGAACCCAATGTGTAATAGTCAACAAAATAAAGTCCAGCCCGTCAACCGTTAAGAGCTCAGTCCCCCAGGGTACTGTGCTTGCTCCAGTACTTTTTCTCATCCTCATATCGGACATAGACAAGAGCACAACCTATGGCACTGTATCATCCTTTGCAGATGACACTAGGATCTTCATGAGAGTAGGCAACATAGAGGACACGGCGAACCTCCAGTCAGATGTAGATCAGGTCTTTCTATGGGCTACAGAAAATAATATGGTGTTTAACGAAGACAAGTTCCAGCTCATGCGCTATGGAAAAAATGAAAATATAAAATCGGAAACCACGTACAAAACTCAGGCAAATCATAACATAGAACGAAAAGGCAATGTAAAGGATTTGGGTGTACTCATGTCGGAAGACCTTACCCTTAAAGAACACAATAATGTAGCCGTCACAACTGCAAGAAAAATGACAGGTTGGATAACAAGAACTTTTCACACTAGAGATGCTATACCGATGATGACACTTTTCAAAACGCTTGTGCTCTCTAGAGTGGAGTACTGCTGCACAATGACAGCCCCTTTCACAGCTGGAGAAATTGCTGACCTGGAGAGCGTGCAGAGGTCCTTTACTGCTAGAATCCACTGGGTAAAACATCTAAACTATTGGGACCGACTAAAGAGCCTAAATCTGTATTCCCTTGAGCGCAGGCGGGAGAGATACATAATAATTTACACGTGGAAAATATTAGAGGGGCTGGTCCCAAACCTGCACACAGAAATAACATCACATGAGACCAGAAGACATGGCAGGATGTGCAGAATACCCCCGTTGAAAAGCAGAGGTGCAACTGGTACTCTGAGAGAGAACTCTATCAACATCAGGGGCCCGAGACTGTTCAACACACTCCCGCTACACATAAGGGGCATAACGGGCAAACCCCTCACAGTGTTCAAGAGAGAACTGGATAAGCACCTCCAAAGGATACCTGATCAACCAGGCTTTGACTCATACGTCAGGCTGCGAGCAGCCGCGTCCAACAGCCTGGTTGATCAGTCCAGCAGCCAGGAGGCCTGGTCGATGACCGGGCCGCGGGGACGATAAGCCCCGGAAGCACCTCAAGGTATCCTCAAGGAATCCTTCTCTTTCTTGCTTAATCTTTGTCACCTGATCGTAGAATTCTATTAAGCCTGTAAGGTAAGATTTACCCTCACTGAACCCATGTTGATGGGTTGTCACGAAGTCTCTTCTCTCTAGATGTGTTACTAGGTTTTTTCTCACGATCTTTTCCATCACCTTGCTTGGTATACAAGTTAATGACACTGGCCTGTAGTTCAGTGCCTCTTGTCTGTCACCCTTTTTGTATATTGGGACTACATTAACCATCTTCCATATTTCTGGTAGGTCTCCCGTTTCCAGTGACCTACAATACACTATTGAGAGTGGCAAACAAAGTGCTCCTGCACACTCTTTGAATATCCATGGTGAGATTCCGTCCGGCCCAACAACCTTTCTCACGTCCAGCTCCAATAGGTGCCTCTTGACCTCACCTCTTGTAATTTCGAACCCTTCCAAGGTCGCCTGGTTTGCTGCCACCTTTTCTAGCGCCGTGACCTCTCCTTGTTCTATTGTAAAGACCTCCAGGAACCTCCTCTTAAGTTTTTCACACACCTCTTTGTCATTCTCTGTGTACTCAGCCGTTCTAAGTTTCATCACCTGTTCCTTCACTGTTGTTTTTCTCCTGATGTGACTGTGTAGTAGCTTTGGTTCGGTCTTGGCTTTATTAGCTATATCATTTTCATACCTTTTCTCAGCTTCTCTTCTCACACTAACATACTCGTTCCTGGTTCTTTGGTACCTCAATCTACTTTCTGGTTTTCTGTTATTTCGGAAGTTTTCCACGCCCTTTTGTTCCTCTCCTTTGCCTTCTTACATTCCCTATTAAACCACGGATCCTTGTTTTGCTTCTCGGTTTTTTCCTGTCGGGCCGGGATAAACCTGTTTACTGCCTCCTGACACTTTTGGGTGACATAGTCCATCATGTCTTGTATGGACTTGGTTCTGAGTTCTGTGTCCCATGGTATATCCCTTAGGAATTTTTCATCTCCACATAGTTGCCCTTTCCGTACGCCAGCCCTTTGTTTCCCAGTTCTTTTTTGGGGTCGATAATTCCTAGCTCAACCAGGTACTCAAACCTCAGTACACTATGATCACTCATTCCCAAGCGGGCTTCCAACTTAACTTCCCTTATATGCGACTCATTAAGGGTAAATATCAGATCAAGTAAAGCTGGTTCATCTTCTCCTCTCATTTTTGTCGGTCCCTTGACGTGATGACTTAGAATGTTTCTTGTTGCCACGTCCAGCCGCTTAGCTCTCCATGTGTCTGGTCCTCCATGTGGGTCTCTGTTCTCCCAATCTATCTTCCTGTGGTTGAAGTCTCCCATTATTAGTAGTCTGGGTCCGTTCCTGCTAGCCACAGAGGCTGCTCTGTGTGTGTGTGTGTGTGTGTGAAGAGAGGCAGGGTGTGTGTGTGAAGAGTCATGGAGTGTGTGTGTGTGTGAAAAGTCATGGAGTGTGTACTCACCTAGTTGTACTCACCTAGTTGTGCTTGCGGGGGTTGAGCTCTGGCTCTTTGGTCCCGCCTCTCAACCGTCAATCAACAGGTGTACAGTTTCCTGAGCCTAATGGGCTCTATCATATCTACACTTGAAACTGTGTATGGAGTCAGCCTCCACCACATCGCTTCCTAATGCATTCCATTTGTCAACCACTCTGACACTAAAAAAGTTCTTTCTAATATCTCTGTGGCTCATTTGGGCACTCAGTTTCCACCTGTGTCCCCTAGTGCGTGTGCCCCTTGTGTTAAACAGCCTGTCTTTATCAACCCTGTCGATTCCCCTGAGAATCTTGAATGTGGTGATCATGTCCCCCCTAACTCTTCTGTCTTCCAACGAAGTGAGGTTTAATTCCTGCAGTCGCTCCTCGTAGCTCATACCTCTCAGCTCGGGTACTAGTCTGGTGGCAAACCTTTGAACCTTTTCCAGTTTAGTCTTATGCTTGACTAGATAGGGACTCCATGCTGGAGCCGCATACTCCAGGATTGGTCTGACATATGTGGTATATAATGTTCTGAAAGATTCCTTACACAAGTTTCTAAAGGCCGTTCTTATGTTAGCCAACCTGGCATATGCTGCTGATGTTATCCTCTTGATATGAGCTTCAGGGGACAGGTCTGGCGTGATATCAACCCCCAGGTCTTTCTCTCTCTCTGACTCTTGAAGTATTTCATCTCCCAAATGATACCTTGTATCTGGTCTCCTGCTTCCTACCCCTATCTTCATTACATTACATTTGCTTGGGTTAAACTCTAACAGCCATTTGTTCGACCATTCCTGCAGCTTGTCCAGGTCTTCTTGAAGTCTCAAGCTGTCCTCCTCTGTCTTAATCCTTCTCATAATTTTGGCGTCGTCAGCAAACATTGAGAGGAATGAGTCTATACCCTCTGGGAGATCATTTACGTATATCAGAACAGGATAGGTCCAAGTACAGAGCCCTGTGGGACTCCACTGGTGACTTCACGCCAGTCTGAGGTCTCACCCTCACTGTAACTCTCTGCTTCCTATTGCTTAGGTACTCCCTTATCCACTGGAGCGCCCTACCTGTTACTCCTGCCTGTTTCTCCAGCTTATGCATCAACCTTTTATGGGGTACTGTGTCAAAGGCTTTCCGACAGTCCAAAAAAATGCAGTCCGCCCACCCTTCTCTTTCTTGCTTAATTCTTGTCACCTGATCGTAGAATTCTATCAAGCCTGTAAGGCAAGATTTACCCTCCCTGAACCCATGTTGATGGGTTGTCACGAAGTCTCTTCTCTCCAGATGTGTTACTAGGTTTTTCTCACAATCTTCTCCATCACCTTGCATGGTATACAAGTTAAGGACACTGGCCTGTAGTTCAGTGCCTCTTGTCTGTCACCCTTTTTGTATATTGGTACTACATTAGCAGTCTTCCATATTTCTGGTAGGTCCCCCGTTTCCAGTGACTTACTATACACTATGGAGAGTGGTAAGCAAAGTGCTCCTGCACACTCTTTCAATACCCATGGCGAGATTCCATCCGGCCCAACAGCTTTTCTCACATCCAGCTCCAATAGGTGCTTTTTGACCTCATCTCTTGTAATTTCGAACCTATCCAAGGTCACCTGGTTTGCTGCCACCTCTCCCAGCGCCGTGATATCTCCCTGTTCTATTGTAAAGACCTCCTGGAACCTTTTGTTGAGTTCTTCACACACCTCTTTGTCATTCTCTGTGTACCTGTCCTCGCCCACCCTAAGTTTAATCACCTGTTCCTTCACTGTTGTCTTCCTCCTGATGTGACTGTGTAGTAGCTTTGGTTCAGTCTTGGCTTTATTAGCTATATCATTTTCATACCTTTTCTCAGCTGCTCTTCTCACACTGACATACTCGTTCCTGGTTCTCTGGTATCTCTCTCTACTTTCTGGTGTTCTGTTATTACGGAAGTTCCTCCATGCCCTTTTGTTCAGCTCCTTTGCTTTCATACATTCCCTATTAAACCACGGATTCTTCCTTTGCTTCTCTGTTTTTCCTGTTGGGCTGGGACAAACCTGCTTACAGCCTCCTGACATTTTTGGGTGACATAGTCCATCATGTCTTGTACGGACTTGGTTCCGAGTTCTGTGTCCCAATGTATATCCCATAGGAATTTATTCATCTCCTCATAGTTTCCCTTTCTGTACGCCAGCCCTTTGGTTCCCAGTTCTTTTTTGGGGGTGATAATTCCTAGCTCAACCAGGTACTCAAAGCTCAATACACTATGATCACTCATTCCCAAGGGGGCTTCCAACTTAACTTCCCTTATATCCGACTCATTTAGGGTAAATATCAGATCAAGCAAGGCTGGTTCATCCCCTCCTCTCATTCTTGTCGGTCCCTTGACGTGTTGACTTAGAAAGTTTCTTGTTGCCACATCCAGCAGCTTAGCTCTCCATGTGTCTGGGCCTCCGTGTGGGTCTCTGTTCCCCCAATCTATCTTCCCATGGTTGAAGTCTCCCATGATTAGAAGTCTGGATCCGTTCCTGCTAGCCACAGAAGCTGCTCTCTCTATTATATTGATGGTGGCCATGTTGTTTCTATCATATTCCTGTCTGGGTCTTCTGTCATTCGGTGGGGGGTTATATATGACTACTATTATAATTTTCTGTCCTCCAGTTGCAATGGTGCCTGATATGTAGTCCCTGAAACCTTCACAGTTCTGAATTACCATCTCTTCGAAACTCCAACCTTCTCTTAGTAGCAAAGCCACACCACCTCCTCCTCTCCCTTCTCTCTCTTTCCTCACTACATAGTAGCCCTGTGGAAACACTGCATTTGTTATGATTTTCGTTAGCTTTGTTTCTGTGAGTGCTATTATGTCTGGGTTTTCGTCTAGTGCCCACTCTCCAAGTTCACTAGTTTTATTTGTAATCCCATCTATGTTAGTGTACATCGCCTTGAAGCTCACTTTCTTCTGTTCATTTACATATCCCTTTTTGGCGAGTATTCTACTGGTGTGGGAAGCTGTTCCGTGGGTGAGAGGATCTGTGAGGTGGTTTGCAGGGTCGCAGAGGGTTTTGGGGTGGGGGGTGGGGGTTTAAGGGAAGGGGGAAGGGTAGGGTGTGGGTTAAGGAGATAGGGGGGACATGGAGGATACGGGGTGAGGGGGGAGGAGGAATAGGGAGGGGGGGGGATGGGGGGGGAAGGGTGGGAGGGGGGACATGATGGGAATGGGGATGGGGTGTCGGGGTCAGAATGGGGTGGGGGGGAGGGAGGGTTGGGTGGGGGCAGGTAGGGTGAGGGGAAGGAAGGGTTTCTATGCAGAGGGGGTTGGTGGTGTTGCCCCCCCCCTCTGGTGTTGCTGGGATGCTGGTTTTGGTTCCCCTCTTGTCTCTGGGACTGCTGTGTTGGGGGCTGTGATTTCCTGGTTTGCTCCTCTCCCTGCGCTTCCTCCTTGCCTCTGCTGCCCTGGCTCTCTCCTCCTTCGTCCTGTCCCTCTGCAGGAATACTTGTTTGTATCCCTCCACATGTTGGAGACGACTCTTCCTTTCTAGAATATCCTCCTTCGTGGTTTCGTTTGCAAACACCACCTTTACAAGTCGGTTTCTGTCCCTGTTGTACCAGCCCAACCTGAAAACCTTCTCAATGTTGTGTACAGCCCCTTCCATCTGTAACCCCTTCAGTAGCCCATGTACTGCCTCTCTATCCTTGCCATTCCATTCTTGCCTGTTGGATCCTTCCTGTTCTTTGATGCCTACAACTACCACTGATCTCTTTCTCTCCAGCAGTTGAGTGGTGCACCTTGCTGCTTCCTGTGAGGTAGCAGCTTGCATGGCTACCTCCCTCACTGTGGCCATTGCTTCTGAGCTCTTTTTCAATATGTCCGCAAATGTTTCAGGTACAGAGGCATTTCCTTCCAATGTAACATTCCCACCTTCCCTTTGGATGATAATCTGATGCTCGGTCTCTTATTTTTCGCTGTGAGAGATTTGATCTCCTCCCTTGCTGATGTCAGCTCACTTTGCAGGTTGTTAATTGTAATCCTCATTTCATTCATCTCCTCCTGAATTCCTCCAGTACTTGGTGTAGCAATTCCTGCGTTTGATCGCCCTGGCTGCTTCCCATAACCCTGTTTCGGCCTCTGCCATTTGCCCCTTGTCAAGAGAGGTAGCAAGGAGAGAGAGAGAGCAAGAGAGCAAAAGAGAGGA
>WNGS01113323.1:43326-64587 GCA_020271785.1 Procambarus virginalis
CCCCCGCAAGCACAAAGGGTGAGTACAAATAGGTAAGCGTACACACACACTGTATAACATCAGAGGTCCGCGTAGCGTAGAGTACGACGTAGAGGACCTGAGTAGCGTAGTAGCGACGGTGGGAGGCACACGACGCGAGTAGCGAGGTCCGCGGAAATTCGTAAGTTTCTCGGGACATTGAAGTATTATTGAGGCTAGATCATAGTATTTGGCCTCTCGCAGTGTGTAGCTAGCAGGGTGCTACATAGCATAGTCATAGCGCTAGCGATTGTGCGAAGAAATTCAAAGTGGAGCTAGTGGATCACCGGTGCATAGTGCGGAGGACAACGTAGAGCGACCTGACCTGACCTGGCCTGGCCAGGTGGGTCGACCCGCCGTGGAACTGGTGATTGTGTTTGTTGGGTGGTGATTGTGATCAGTGATACAGTAAATTAGTGAAACGAAACACAACGATACAGTGACTGGACTCCCAGAGTTTGTGTAGATAGAAGACCACCTTAGTGAAATCACCTAGCGGGCAGCCGACGATGGAGGCATTATCATCGACCATATGTCAGTCACTCATCTAGTTGTGTGAGTGGGAAACAATCTGGTAGGTACCCGCCTTTCTGGTCAATAATCAGGTGCCACAGTGAGAGTGTAAAATAGTATCAAATTCTTGTTCAGGATATAATATATCTTTAAAATCTCAGCGGGGCTCATGGGTAGAATTTACCACTCACGGGAACTAGGGACACACTCACGCACGCACGCACGCACGCACGCACGCACGCGCACACGCACCCCACACCCCACACACACGCGCCCCTGATTAACACATTCGTGGAAAAAGGATAAATCCTCCCTAATCCACCCTCATCTACCTGCCGTAAGCTGACCTTACATCACCTCTCAACCCCATCCCAAGGCGCACACACAGCGCGCTCTCTCTCTCTCTCATTCTCTCTCTCTCTCTCTCTCTCCTCTCTCCTACTCTGTCTCTCTCTCTCTCTCTCCTCATTCTTTCTCTTTCTCACTCCTCCTGCTCTCTCTCTCTCTCTCTCTCTCTCTCTCTCTCTCTCTCTCTCAGCTCATCTCCCGCTTGACTCTCCCCGCTTGCTCTCTCCCGCTTGCTCTCTCCTGCTTCTGCTCTCCCGCGCTCTGTCTCTCTCTTTCTCTTGTTCGATCTCTCTGGTTCTCTCCCTGTTGGAGCCCCAAGGATGAGACGCATAGCTTCATTTTGCAGTTTCAAGAGATTTCAGCTCTTGTCCAGTATACAGTGTGAGATGTAGAGCTCGTAGTCATCACAGAGCGTATATATACACAAAACATTCTAGCAAGTCTCACGTTAATTCCATGATTGACACCAACAAGGACCCGCAAGGGCTTTAATCTCTCCCACAGTCCTCCTCTTGAGAGAAGAAAGGTACCCAGGGTCGTTAATGGGGACACCAAGGTATCTGTAAGACTCGCAGTTCTCAAGTGCTTGCCCATCTATATGATAATTGGGTGGTGGAATACCACATGGAATGAGGGCACGAGTTTTCTGTACAGAGATAAGGGGCCACATTCCTCAGCTCTAGTAGCAAAAGCATTGATCAGAACTTGCATTCTAGGTTCAGAGGCAGCCTGTAAACATATATCATAAGCATAACAAATGACAGTGTCTTCATTATTAGTTGGAAGATCTGTAATAAGTTTATGCATCAGAACGTTGAAGAACAAGGGGCTGAGGACCCCTCCTTGTGGAGTTCCCAGTTCAAAGTGTTTGCTCTCTGTGCTTTTAAAACTATTAAACAAAACATATGCTGTTCGATTAACAAATAGCCCTTTATCCATTTCAGTAATTTTCCTTGTATTCCCAACTCGACAAGTTGTTCCAGTATGATTTCTGTTTGCTGTATCAAAAGCTGCTGCTAGGTCGATGAAGACTGTTTGAGGGGAAGCTTCAATGTGTGCGAAGTACTCAGCAAAACAGTGTTGTGTACTGAGCACAGGCATAAATCCAAACAGTTGGGGTGACAGGTGCCCCTGTATACGATACATGAGTCGGCTAAGAACAATACGTTCAAGCACTTTACAAACACACGATGTTAGAGATATGGGTCAATAATTATCTGAGTGTGGTTTGGGGATGGGAATAATGACACTCTTTGTCCAAGCATCAGGTAATATCCTTCACTTAAACTCATTCAGTACAACACTAAAAGTGGATTACCTGGTACGTGTGAGACTAATCTCAGTAAACTGTAAGTAATACCGTCCTTTCCAGGAGCAGTTGATTATCCCTTCTTTAGTGCATGATTTAATTCCCATTCAGTTACATCGTTAAGGTCCGACACATCGATAGCTGTACAGGCAAGATTGATAGTTCGTTGTCTGTTGGGGCGTGTGTCATTAAGTTTGTGCTGTATGTTAATTGGGAGTGAGTCGTAGCATGATGTTAGTGCCCAATTATCAAGGAGAATGTATGCTTGTTCTAGTGGGCTGTGGTGCAGTGGTTTGGTTGGGTTGCTTCTAGAGATTTTTCGTATCTTTTCCCAAACTTCAACAAGTGTTGTTTGCTCATTTATACTTTGTAGGAACTCTTCCCAATGTTTATTACGTATAACGTTGCTCATGTCTCACACTCTCTATTTGCAACTAGAAATGCATGCAAGTCATCTTGTGCTTTGGTTCGTTTGTACGTATCTCCAAGTTGCTTTACTCGTTCATGTTCTTTAACAAATACGGGGTCAAGGACCCACTTGGGTGGTGTTAGGTGTTGTCCACTTCTGCTAGGCTTACGGCCTGTTCCCAACACACCCATGTGTCGTAGTAGGTGAGTCCGCCTGGAGCTGCCGTGGGGTACAGACGTGTCGTCTGGCCTCTGATGGTTTGAGGTGTTTGCCGTTTTCGTCACCAGAGGGGGTGTGGGAGTTTCTGCCCCCCCCCCTGTTGTTGCTGCGGGCTGCGTGTTGACGTGGCGAGCTTACCATGGGTGGTCCCCTTCCATCTATCAAGCGCGTGAACTCCGTGGGCCTGGAGTTCACTGGTCGTGCTGGATATCCGGAAATAGCCGTGGTTCTGTGCGACTTGCTTCATGTCCCTGTGATGGACGTTGACGGTATTGAGCTTGTGACTGCCCATCGAGTTGTCATCAAGCTTGTGACGGAGGAAGTATACCGTGATTTCCTCAGTCGTTACGAGGGACGCTCGTTGTCGATGCCGGGTGGTGCCGGCTCTGTCTCCATATCCGACCGGAGTGGTGCGCTGACTTATGTCAGTGTGCATGGGGCGCCCCTGGAGTTTCCCGAGGATCTTCTTCGGCGTTACTTTCAGCGGTTTGGAGCGGTCATCAGTGTGAGGGTCAACACGATATCCTCTGGGAGGTATGCCGGGAGACGGACGAACATTCGCACCTTGGGGATGCGCCTGCGGTCGGATATTCCATCTTCGGTCCGGCTCCTGGGGTGCTACATCCGGGTGTACTATGCCCGACAGCCTCGGACCTGTTTCCGGTGTGGCCTGGTGGGGCATCAGGCTGCCGGGTGCGATGCGGCTCCGGTTGCTCCTGTCAACCTATTCCGGGAAGAAGATTTCCCTCCGCTTCCCCTGGACGAGGACTCCGGGGATGCAGTGACCGACCCGCTCGTTGTTGCGGCTACCCCGGCGTCGCCTGACGTTCCCCCGGATGTCGCCGGCCCTCCTCAGGATGTTGCGATGCCATCGGTGGATACTCCTGCTCCTGTCCCTGCTGCTCCAGTGGGCCTTTCTGCTGCGCCCTCCTCACCGTCTGCTCACCTGTCTTCAGCTGCTGCGCCTGGCCCTGCATCCTCGCCTCGGATCCCGGCTGTGCTGGGTGCTGGGGTGGCTGTGGGGTCCCCTGTTGTGTGTGGTCCGGTTCCCCCTGTGGTCGAGGCTGCTGCCGTTTTGCGGCGGACGTCAGTTCGTCCGGCTAGTAGTGCCCATGTTTCTGGGTCGGCTTCCGGCTCTGACGATCTCAGGCCGGTGCCCAAACGATCCCGGCCTTCGTCGTCTACCTGGGCCGATGTTGGGGACTTTAGTGACTGTGAGGCCTCGGGTGTGGATGGAGTGGTTCCGGTTACGTTGCTGGCTCCGCAGTTAGTGGTGGCGGACGTCCATGCGCCTGCTGACATTGGTGTCCGTGTCTCGGGTGTGCCTGCTGTTCCTTCTCCGCCGGGGGCCTCTCCGCGGTGGGGAGTGGTGGCCTCCGCTGCCGGAGTGGGTGGGGATGGTGGGTCTGGGCGTGGCCTGGTGGTGACCTTACGGAAAGATGTGCGCGGTTCGGTTCCCCCGCGGTCGTCCGGTGGTGTGCCCGTGGGCGCTGGTGCCCCTGTGGTGGTGCCTTCTACCACGCTCCCTCCTCGGAGGTTGACCGTTGGGCACTTGGCCGTGTCACCGAAGTCTGTGATGCCGTCGGGTCACTGGTCGCGGGTTGCTGAGCTACCTTTCGGCGATGAGGTGTGGGACCATGTACCGGTCACTCGGTTCCGGTGTGATACGGTTTGGGTGCCATGTTTGCGGGTGTTTGTGGCCAACGTCCCGGATAAGATGGCGTCCCCGGTGGATGGTCAGGACCCTTGGCAGTGGTTACGATGGGAGGCGTACCATGTACGCTTCTCTCGGGACGCGTTTCCGCGCAAATACGAGTGATTGTATTCTTTTGTGCTGTGTGCCCTTCTGGCTGTTTTGTCTGCCTTCTGGTAGTTTGTGCCCGTGCCTCTCCCTTTGTTTTGTGGCGAGGCGGGTGTTTGGGTGTGTGTGGTCTGGCCTTCATGTCTTAACTTTCATGTTGTTAACGTGCCCTATGTGTTTTTTATTTTATGCTTACGTGTTGTATTAGTTTTTGTTTTGAATTTGTGTGGCTTATTGTGTGGTGTATGTTCTTACTGCATTTTTTGTAATACTTCCGTTTGTTCATTCTGTTGTTTTGTTCTCGGTCCTTCAGGCCGGTGTTTTGTTTTGTTGTTGTGTATGTAACGATGGTTTTCTTTTGATTGCGTGTTATCCATCTTGATTTTTGTTTTATACTGTTCTGTTTTGACATGCTCCTGTGTTTTGTTGTTTTGCATTTGTTTATCTTTTGTACTGTCTTTTCAATGCCTTTCTCGAGTTTTGAAATTTGTTATACTGTACTGTCAGCCCTTCTGGCTGGTGGTTTTCTTTTTTCCTTTGTTTTGTAATGTTTTTCTATGTTCTTAATTTGTTTTTTATTGTATTTAATTTGCATGTTTTGCATGTAAAAATAAAAAAAAAAAAAATGTGTCATAGTAGGTAGTAATCGTATCAACGAGATCTCTGGAGAAGGCTTGTACATTCGTTATTGTGTAATCTTGATACCATTTTGATATACAATTAATAAAGTGGACATGCAAGCCATATGGAATATTCATTTTCCATCTCTGATGTCTATTAGGTACATCAAACTGTACCTAATAGGAAGCAGAAACTGCATAGTGATCACTAACCAAGTGATTTACCAACGAACATTCCATCCTATCTTGCACAAGGTTTCTACCCATTACATAATCAAATGTGCCCCCCAATAAATGAGTTTGGGTATCCGTAGTATACACGGTTAATCTGTTGTCATAAACATATTTTATAAATTTGCATCCATTATCGTTGTTAGTAATATCTCCCAGCGTAATATGTCTAGCTTTAAAATCTCCCATGTATATTGTCCCATGATTGTCTAGATCTGGGAGCAATGTTACATTGAGTTTCTGGCTTCTGGCATATACGTTGAGGAATGAGAAGTGGTCTGGTGCAGTTTGTACATGAAAGTGATGGTACTGTGTTTGTACATTGTGTGACGTGCTCACAAGAGTGTGCAGTAAATCACTTCTGATGTATGTTAATAGGCCTGTGGCGTTACTGTTAGTATAAGATGCATGCCCTGTGATCTTTGGTGGGGTTTTGTTTATCATGTTGGACGTGTAGGGCTCCTGTATAGCAATTATGTCTATGTTGTTACTTGTAACATGTGCAATTAGAACTTTCAGTCTTTTGTTGATGCTTCGAATGTTCCAACTGAGAAACCTAATGGTCCTTGTGTCAGCAGCAGCCATCGTCTTGGTGTTGTTCCTCCCTGGGACTGGTGGTCCCATTGTTGTCCTCGTCCCACTTCCACAATATGTCAATAAGTGACCGTACGACGTAAAGAGCCGCACCATCTGGCGTTTGGTGTCGTCAGTAACATCTGGTGATGTCAACAGTTTCTTGATCACTAAGCAACTCGGGATGGTCCTCGAGTGAATGTTCTCTGTAAGTTGCATGGCATAATTACTGTCACTCAGAATAATATCATTTATATGATTATTTTCAATGGAGTATTGTTAGAAGAGGATATGGTTAGCAGTGGGAATTGTTAGCACTGGGTATGGTTAGCACAGGGTGTGGCTAGCAGTGGGTATGGTTAGCACAGGGTATAGTTAGCAGAGGGTATGGTTAGAAGTGGGAATGGCTAACACAGGGTATGATTATCAGAGGGTATGGTTTGCAGAAGGTATAGTTAGCAGAGCGTATGGTTAGCATATGGAATGGTTAGCACAGGGTATGATTATCTGAGGGCATAGTTAGAAGAGAGTCTAATTAGAAGAAAGTATGGTTAGCACAACCTATAGTTAGCTGATGGTATAGTTAGCAGAGGGTATAGTTAGCAGAGGGTATAGTTAGCAGAGGGGTATGGTTAGCAGTGGGAATAGATAGCAGAGGGTATAGTTAGCAGAGGGGTATGGTTAGCAGTGGGTATGGTAGCAGAGGGTATAATTAGCAGAGGGTATAGTTAGCAGAGGGGGATGTTTAGCACAGGGTGTAGTTAGCAGAGGGTATGGTTAGCAGAGGGTATAGTTAGCAGAGTGTATGGTTAGCAGAGGGTATTGAAAGCAGAGGATATATTTAGCAGTGTGTGTGGCTATCTGAGGGTATTGTAAGCAGAGCTTATGGTTAGCAGAGGGTATGGTTAGCAGTGGGTATGGTTAGCAGAGGGTATTGTTGGCAGAGGGTATAGTTGACAGAGGGTGTGGTTAGCGGAAGATATTGTTAGCAGAGGGTAAGGTTGGTAATTGTGTATGGCTAACAAAGGGTATGGTTAGCAGAGTTTTATGGTTAGCAGAGAGTATGGTTAGCAGAGTGTATGGTTAGCAGAGGATATGGTTAACAGAGTGTATAGTTAGCAGAGGGTATGGTTAGCAGAAGGTATGGTTAGAAGAGGGTATGGTTAGCTGAGGGTATGGTTAGCTGAGGGTATGGTTAGCAGAGGGTATTGTTAGCAGAGGTTATGATTAGCAGAGGGTATTGGTTAGCCGCGGGTATAGTTAGCAGAGGGTATGGTTAGAAGAGGATATCGTTAGAAGAGAGTATGGTTAGCAGAGAGTATGGTTAGCATAGGGTATTGTTAGCATAGGGTATGTTTAACAGTGGATATTGTTAGGTAAGGATATGGTTAGCAGATAGTATGGTTAGCAGAAGTTATTGTTAGCAGTGTGTGTAGTTAGCAAAGGGCATTGTTAGTAGAGAGAATTGCAAGCAGAATGTATGGTTAGGAGAGGGTCTGGTTAGCAGAGCGTAGGGATAGCAGAGGGTATTATTAGCAGGGTGTATGTTAGCAGAGGTTATGGTTATGGATAGCAGATGGTACGGTTAGCAGAGGGTATGGATAGCAGAGGGTATTGTAAGCAGGGTGTATGGTTAGCAGAGGGTATGGTTAGCAGTGGGTATGGTTAGCAAAGGGTATGGTTAGAAGAGGGTATTGTTAGCAAAGGTTATGGTTAGCATAGGGTATAATTAGCAGAGGGTATTGTAAGCAGTGGGCATGGTTAGCAGAGGGTATTGATAGTAGAGGGTATGGTAAGCAGAGGGTATAGTTAGCCATGGGTATGGTTAGAACAGGGTATGGTTACCAGAGGGCATGGTTCGCAGGGGATATAGTTAGTAGAGGTTATGGTTAGCACAGGTTATGGTTAGCAGAGGGTATTGTTAGCAGAAGGTATGGTTAGCAGAGGGTTTGGTTAGCAAAAGGTATGGTTAACAGAGGATATTGTTAGAATAGGGTATTGTTAGAAGAGGGTATTCTTTTCAGTGGATATTGTTAGCACAGGGTATGGTTAGCAGAGAATATTGTTATCAGTTGATATTGTTAGCACAGTGTATGGTTAGCAGAGAGTAAGGTTAGCAGAGGGTATGGTTAGCAGAGGGTATTGTTAAGAGGCGGTATGGTTAACAGACAGTATGGTTAGCAGAAGGTATATTTAGCAGAGGGTATTGTTAGCAGAGTGAATGGTTAGTAGAGTGTTTTGTTATCAAAGGTTATTGATAGCAGAGGGTATTGTTAGATGGTATGGTTAGCAGAGGGTATTGTTAACAGAGGGTATGTATAGCAGATGGTATGGTTAGCAGAGGGTTTGTTTAGCAATGGGAATGGTTAGCACATGGTANGTGTTGCATCTGTAACATGAGATTTCACCTGGGCTGTACAGAAGTATCTCCAGGATGCACAAAAGGGCAAGGATTTACTGGGTCTGCAAAGATGACAGATTAATGTTAGAGAACATACTAAACTGATGAAAACATTCCCGAGTCACAGAGATTACCATTCACAGACAAGCTACCAGTGATATATGCAGACTGGGATAAGACAACATTGGTTAACGACCAAAACCCAGGAACAGATAGTTTAGAGAACCGCAGCAGTAATGTGGAGGAAGAGGGTATTGTAGTACATAATAGCAGCAATATTGCAGAGTCAGGTAATATAAACGATGTGAGCAACAGTGAGACAGAGTGCATAAATGAAGGAATTGGGACGAAAAGCGGAGATGGCTCCAATAAAGAGGTAGACAAGACAGACACAGATATAATACCTTGAAAAACGCAAAACCGGAACACATTTGCAAATTCTACGCTAAAGGAATATGCAAATATGGAAAATTAGGAACAAAATGCCATTTTCTGCATCCTCGAAAATGCAGGAACATGTTGGCGAGGGTACATGCCGTTTTGGAACAGGGTGTAGATACTTCCACCCCAAATTATGTCAATTTTCAATTAGGGACAAAAAATGCTACAATCTTCAGTGTCCGGAATTCCACGTGAGAGGTACACAACGTTATAGACGGGAAATCAGTATGACACTACTGGCAATTTTTAGAGGAAGGCAGAAACAGAGCAGAAAATATAAGAGAGAGGAACAGTCAGATGGAACCACCACAGGATTACAGAGGGGAAGGGAGATACCCACAAGTCTGGAATACACATTACCAACAAACACACAGGTACTACACCACACAACACTCGCCCCACTACCGAAACTGGACGAATCACTTCGAAAACAACACACCCTGGACGCAAACACAGTGCCCCCTTACCAGAGCCTCAGATATTAACACCAAGTAAGGCATCCAGCACTTCCACTACCACGATAACATCATTTATATTTGCCAACATTCAAGGTATAAAAACACGCAAATCCAACAAAGTTCACTTTATAGATGGTCTCCTTCATGAGGCAAATGCAGTGTTTGCAGCCCTAACAGAAACCCACACAAAGGACTACCATGATGGTGAAATATGGATCTCAGAGTACAATCTTTTCAGATGTGATAGGAACACCGGCTTCAGGGTGGGGTCAGCCTATACATCAAAGACACACTCATCTGTACTGAGCTGCTAAACACCTCAAATGATATGGTGGAAGTGCTGATAATCAAAATAGAGATTATAATGTAGTTATTGTCCTTGTATATAAGTCACCGGAGGCAAACCCTCAGCAGTTTAAAGACCAACTAATGAAAGTAGAACACTGCTTGGAAAACCTCACAAATCCAGCTCCGAACATCATCCTGCTTGGGGACTTCAACCTACGGCACCTGAAATGGAAGCACCTGGCTAATACAGTAATATCAGAAAGAATACCAGGAAGTAGCCTTAATGAACAGGCACATGCAAATGACCTGCTACGGATGTGCGACAGGTTTGCCTTAAACCAGCAAATAGTAGAACCAACCAGGAAGGAGAACACGCTGGACCTCATTTTCACTAATAATGATGAATTGATCAGGAACATAATGATTACAAATACCTGTTACTCAGATCACAACTTAATTGAAGTTATGACAACCATGGGGAATAGACCTTCAAAACCAGTCCAGATTCCCGGTGGAGGAGATTTCAGCAAATTCAACTTCAATAATAAACAGATAAACTGGGAGCAAATAAACCAGGACTTCACAGAAATAAACTGGGAAGAACAGCTAGGAAATGCGAACCTGAACCAGTGCCTGGAAAAAATAAGCTCAGTAGCACTAGAAATATGTACAAACCGCATCCCCCTAAGAAAAAAGAGGAAGAGATGCAGATTGGAACGAGAACGTCGTTCCCTATATAGGCGAAGAAAACGAATCGCGGTACAACTTGAGAGTCGCACCCTATCTCAGGAACGGCGAAGAAGGTTAGGTAGCGAAATAGGAAAAATTGAACTCAAGCTACAAGAATCATACAAAACGCAGGAGAGGGAAAGAGAGCAAAAGGCCATCAGTGAAATAGAGAGAAACCCGAAATATTTTTTCTCCTATGCAAAATCAAGATCAAAAACCACATCTAGTATCGGGCCCCTGCGAAAGGAAGATGGAACTTTCACCGATGACAACAAAGAAATGAGCGAGCTACTGAGGAAGCAATACGACTCTGTCTTCAGCGAGCCATTAAACGCACTAAAGATCGATAACCCAAATGAATTTTTCATGGATATGATACCAACATCAAATCATATATCAGACGTCACCCTATCCCCACTGGATTTTGAAGAAGCCATAAACAGTATGCCTATGCACTCCGCACCAGGCCCGGATTCTTGGAACTCCATATTCATCAAGAACTGTAAAAAACCACTATCGCAGGCCCTTCACATTCTGTGGAGACAAAGCCTAGATACTGGCGTTATTCCTGATATACTAAAAACAGCAGAGATAGCACCACTTCATAAAGGAGGAAATAAGGCAGAGGCAAAAAATACAGACCGATAGCACTAACATCGCACATCATAAAATTTTTGAGAGAGTGCTAAGAAGTAAGATCACAAAACATGGAATCACAGCATCTCCATAACCCCGGACAACATGGTTTCAGAACAGGGCGCTCTTGCCTGTCGCAGTTGCTGGACCACTATGATATGGCATTAGATGCTATGGAAGACAAACAAAACGCTGATGTAATTTACACAGATTTCGCAAAAGCTTTTGATAAATGTGACCATGGTGTTATTGCCCATAAAATGCGCTCAAAAGGAATTACCGGAAAAGTAGGCAGATGGATCTACAATTTCCTGACCAACAGAACCCAATGTGTAATAGTCAACAAAATAAAATCCAACCCGTCAACCGTTAAGAGCTCAGTCCCCCAGGGTACTGTGCTTGCTCCAGTACTTTTTCTCATCCTCATATCGGACATAGACAAGAACACAACCTATAGCACTGTATCATCCTTTGCAGATGACACTAGGATCTTCATGAGAGTAGGCAACATAGAGGACACGGCGAACCTCCAGTCAGATGTAGATCAGGTCTTTCTATGGGCTACAGAAAATAATATGGTGTTTAACGAAGACAAGTTCCAGCTCATGCGCTATGGAAAAAATGAAAATATAAAAACGGAAACCACGTACAAAACTCAGGCAAATCATAACATAGAACGAAAAGGCAATGTAAAGGATCTGGGTGTACTCATGTCGGAAGACCTTACCTTTAAAGAACACAATAAAGTAGCCGTCACAACTGCAAGAAAAATGACAGGTTGGATAACAAGAACTTTTCACACTAGAGATGCTATACCGATGATGACACTTTTCAAAACGCTTGTGCTCTCTAGAGTGGAGTACTGCTGCACAATGACAGCCCCTTTCACTGCTGGTGAAATTGCTGACCTGGAGAGCGTGCAGAGATCCTTTACTGCTAGAATCCACTCGGTAAAACATCTAAACTATTGGGACCGACTAAAGAGCCTAAATCTGTATTCCCTTGAGCGCAGGCGGGAGAGATACATAATAATTTACACGTGGAAAATATTAGAGGGGCTGGTCCCAAACCTGCACACAGAAATAACATCACATGAGACCAGAAGACATGGCAGGATGTGCAGAATACCCCCGTTGAAAAGCAGAGGTGCAACTGGTACTCTGAGAGAGAACTCTATCAACATCAGAGGCCCGAGACTGTTCAACACGCTTCCACTACACATAAGGGACATAACTGGCAAACCCCTCACAGTGTTCAAGAGAGAACTGGATAAGCACCTCCAAAGGATACCTGATCAACCAGGCTGTGACTCATACGTCAGGCTGCGAGCAGCCGCGTCCAACAGCCTGGTTGATCAGTCCAGCAACCAGGAGGCCTGGTCGATGACCGGGCCGCGGGGACGATAAGCCCGGAAGCACCTCAAGGTATCCTCAAGGTAGGGTTATTAGTGAAACATCTGAGGTCTGTATATTGTCCTGGTGATTAATTTGCAAAGTTTATGGAGGCCATTTCCATATGTTTCATTTGCATGTTGCATGTATTATGTTGTGTGGTGAGTCAGTAGATGTGATCGCTGACTGATGCCTAATGATGTCATTAGCATGGGGGGCATGCTGACGGTATCATTATGTGCAGGTTTGTGCAGTGTTATCAGGTATACGTTATTACTGTCCTAGGAACTGTGTTGAGGATTTAAAGGGGACCCTTTGAGTATTCAGGGAAATTCTCAGTCACTTAATGAGAGCGAGCAATTAGTTAATTTGCCTAATTATGGGAGAATTAGTGCCAGCTGTCCGCGTAGAGCGACGGTGCCTTATATTAACGTAAATTGTCTTGCTGAAGCCACCGGGATCGGGCGATCTTTTGCAACGTTTGCAAGATTAGAGGGGCAGTAATATTGGATACCTTGATTTGTTGCAAAACCGTGTGTTATTACTGTGTGGGCATAGTAATTAACGAGTTGCAGTAGTCGCAACCGTATGTGGGCAGTGCTATTTATGTTGTTTTGCATGCCATTATATGTGTGACCTATGTAACCTTAGGGTTACTTTGTTTCTTTAAGTTGTGTTGAGAACTTGAGGATTCAGTGAGTTAATTAGGGGTGATTAACTGGATAAGGGGGTGCACATTTGTAGTTGTTGAATGAGTGAGGGCTGTTATGGGAGAACAGTGTTGAACTTGAGCTTGTGGGAATACGTTTCCGGTGCAATTAATTGTCCGTGTGACAATTAATTGACCACTCTAGCTAATTATGTAATTAGCATTCTCATCATGAATTCACGTAGTGGGAGAGGATCTGTCAGAGTCTGTCAGTGATAGTGTTAACGTCAGTTGCTCGAGACTAATTGCCTTTCGGGGTTGGGGCAATTAGTGGCTCATGATAATTAGTGGAGTAATTAACGTCTGGAGTCTTGAGGACTCAGATGACTCGGTAAAGCGAGGTCATGGGGTTAGCATAATACGTTATATTAATCATATTCTGTCTGGTGACAGTGGATTAAGTTGCACTCATTGTTAATTAGTAATTAACTCCTCTTCCGTGAATTCACAGTGTTTGATGAGACCTGCTTAGGCAGTGCGGAGTGAGACGTATTTATGTATGATTAATTATCGGTCCTGGTGACAGTTAATTAATTGCTCGAGGTTAATTAGGGTAATTAGCACTCATAGTAAAGTAATTAATGACACACAGACTGTTGAGAAGCCACCCACTTGGGGGTAGGCTTAGTTAACGTAACTCAATTGGGATGTAATTAGTGGTCCGTTTGACCTTAATTAAGAATTACTCACTGAATACTTGCAAGGAGTCAAGTGTGATGTAATTTAAGAGTTTGAGTTATTGTGACAAGAGGACTTGTGTTAACGTAGAGTACTATCATGTTGTTGTCTAGGTTGAGACACTTGTTTGTGATTAAAGTAGTACTTTGTTGCTGACTGCTGTGATCAGTCAATTTCCATCATTATTCACATAATCAATGTTGTAATTGATTAAGGCAATTGCTTTTGGTTATCGTCTAGTGACGAGGGTAAAGTAACTTAGGGATGTGTGGAGCTGTGTCCCAGAATCCCACCTTGCCTGACTTTGTTCACTTTAGTTGTGATAGGGGGAGTCACGGTTGGACTACCCGCCAAGTTACGGGGGTCTCTCCTGTTTGTAAGGAGGACCTTAAGCTCGTGATTAGAGTAGCTGGACACCGGAAAGCCGTGTCACTATTGATTGCTTGCTTGTGTCATCAGTGGATCCTTCTTTTGTTCAGTTAGTCATGTTGTCAGCCCGAAGTGTCAGCAGGATGGAGCCTGCTGTCATTTCTCGAGGGGCTGTTGAATAGCTGTGTTGCAAATGCCACTGGATGGACATTAACGTAATTAAATCACTCGCTGTGGTGTAACTTAGTCTGTGATATTTTTCTTTGATTTGCAATATTGCGTCATCAGTGGGCACACCTGTGTTCAGGTTAGTTCAGTATGCAGCCACACAGCAAGGGTTGCTAGTTAGCTGTTGGTTATGGTGCCACTGGATGGACATTAACGTAAATGTAAACTCGATAATGTAGTTGTCTAGTCTCTTGTTATTAATAAATTGTTTAATTTTGTTAAACGGTCTTTGATGTCAACCTTCAACTATTCTGTGCCACACCCATGTTCTGATATATTTGATATTGTTGTTTTGATCTTTGTTATGACGGCTGTGCTCTTGGGAATTCGAATTCCAATTCATAGCGCCACATCAAATATAAAATTTGATTGTGAGAACCCGTCGGTTACCCTTTATTGGTTTTAACGTCATGTTTAACTAGGAGGAACCAGCGGCCTATTGTGGACAGGTTTTCACCTCTGCTGGTGGAAGCCTGGCGGTTTGCTCCCGCTTCTCCTTTTTCTACTGGACTCATGCTTAACTGCCAAGAGCAGCCTTTAAACTTGTAGTCCACCTCCTAAGGGAGGTAGGCGTAGAGAAAAATCTCACAGATACGAAGCTGTGACTTGTACTTTTGTCTATATCTGATATGAGATTAAGGGAAAGCAGCGGTGCAAGGACTGTACCCTGAGGTATAGAGCGTGTTGGCTCAGTGTGGATGGTGAGGTGTTGGCTCAGTGTGGATGGTGAGGTGTTGGCTCAGTGTGGATGGTGAGGTGTTGGTACAGTGTGGATGGTGAGGTGTTGGTACAGTGTGGATGGTGAGGTGTTGGCTCAGTGTGAATGGTGAGGTGTTGGCACAGTGTGGATGGTGAGGTGTTGGTACAGTGTGGATGGTGAGGTGTTGGCTCAGTGTGGATGGTGAGGTGTTGGCACAGTGTGGATGGTGAGGTGTTGGTACAGTGTGGATGGTGAGGTGTTGGCTCAGTGTGAATGGTGAGGTGTTGGCACAGTGTGGATGGTGAGGTGTTGGTACTGTGTGGATGATGAGGTATTGGCTCAGTGTGGATGGTGAGGTGTTGGTACAGTGTGGATGGTGAGGTGTTGGTACAGTGTGGATGGTGAGGTGTTGGTACAGTGTGGATGGTGAGGTGTTGGTACAGTGTGGATGGTGAGGTGTTGGTACAGTGTGGATGGTGAGGTGTTGGTACAGTGTGGATGGTGAGGTGTTGGTACAGTGTGGATGGTGAGGTGTTGGTACAGTGTGGATGGTGAGGTGACCCCTCGTCACTGAACCTATACAACATTTCCTCTTCAGGAGGGATGCCGTGTCCTCCACCGGACGAGCTGACGCAGGTGGAGACGTGCCGGGTGGAGCCGTGTGGAGGGGCGTCCTGGGTGGCGGGGCCCTGGGGCGGGTGTGCCCTGCCCGCTGGCGCCGCCTGTGGTCCTGGGCGCCAGACCCGCCCACTACAGTGTCAGGACCACAACAACAACACTCTCTCCACCTACAGGTCAGGACTCCTCTCTACAGTCTGGGCTTGGGGCTAGCAGAACTATGGTCGGCAGAGGGTATGGTTAGTAGAGGATATGGTTAGCAGAGGGTATTGTTAGAAGTGAGTAAGGTTAGCACATGGTCTGGTTAGCAGAGGGTATTGCTAGAAGTGGGTATGGTTAGCAGAGGGTATTGTTAGAAGTGGGTATGGTTAGCACAGATGTATGTTTTTATTATTATTATTTTCTACCACAGACGTGGCCACACATTTACAATGCTAACCAGCATATATACATTTTCTTTTGTCCTCCGTGGACAGGGTTAGAGATGTTAAACATATAATTCAAGGGTTTATTGAACAATCAACCATAGAAGGTGATTCGGTGCTTTTAAAATGCTAAGCTAACTTACATACGTAAATACATAGATACACAGATTTACGTATGCCCTACATAAAGTGTTCGATGTCTCTTTTACATAGTGTCATTAATGTGTATTTACAAAGGTGAAATGTAATTCTGATCAGCTTCCATATACACTTTATACACATACATATGCATACACACACACACATATACGTACATATACATATATACATACATATACATATACATATACATATATACATACATATACGTATATACATACATATGCATATATACACACACATGCATTCACATACATTTGTCGCTTTTACTCTGACAGGGTGAGATAACTGATAGAGAAACTAGTGTGCAATTAAGCACTTAATCACTGAAGGTGATTAAGGTGCTTTTACAAGCTCAGCTTATATAGTTACATCACATACATACGTTGTATAATTGATATATTACATGGTTAATCTTGGGTACAAGTCCAATATATCATCAAGTGTTCCAGTACTCATATAGTAATTACACAGTTCAGCATACCTTAGCCCAGGAGGGCGAAAGTCAGTCAATATGGGACATTCTACAATATAATGTTCAAGAGAGTGCATGCTTTCTCTTTCACAAAGTTGACACATTGTGTACTCGACATTTGAGTTTTGTGAAAGCTGCCAGATACGTCTATATCCCAGGCGTATTCTGGCCACTATAACATCACATATCCGGGTTATTGTTCTATTAGTCCCATATGTGAATGTCTCCTCACGATATCTATCATAATATTTAATGCTACAACTTTCTGGTCTTTGTGAATTTGTTAGGTTGGTGAGATCCTCATTGGATATTTGTTTAAGTATTCTCTTTGTCACTGCTAATAAAATACCCATATCAGTTTCTACCACTGGTTTTCTACAGGCTGTCTTTGCAAGCATATCAACAGTGTCATGCCTTGAGATGCCAACATGTGATGGTATCCATAGGAATTTAATTTCAAATTTGTTTTCTTTAGCAGCTAAAACATTCATTCGAATATCACTGACTATTTTCTGGGTGTCACTACTATGTGCATTCAATGCCAGGAGTGCACTCTGCGAGTCACAATATATAAGTCCACTACCTTTGTCTTTTATTAAAATTCAGTGGCAAGGTATATGCCTGCAAGTTCGCTTTGAGTTGTACTTGCCCAGTCATTGACACGATTCATTGCTGTATGTACGAGAGAAGATTGTTCAAATATATTACATGCACATCCGGTACATCGTCCACCTTCTTCTTCGGTATAGCACTGTTACACATCGTTACCCATACTCTGAGTACTTTCAGTGATGCTTTTCAGTGTTAACTGTTTTAATAATGTAGAGTGCACACTATCTTTCGTGGGCTCATTTACAAAATCAACTGATAGATCCCAGATATCCCATGGAGTAATTGGTTGATTAATCATTAATTGAGTTGGGTACATATTTAATATATTGATGGAGTTGGCTACCTTGTAGATCCAAAATACATAATCAGATTGCGTTCTTCTTCTATAGACCTCAGGTGAGTACAGCATATTAGAAAGTTTAGCTTGAAACTTCATGTCTAGTCTAGATCTACTCAATGCCTTCATGCCGAAAACTGTGCTAATAGACAAAATTCTCTCACTTATGGTAAGAAATTTTAACTCTACTCTCATATTAACTTCTCTCGTGAAATTGGAACCCCAAGGATGAGACGCATAGCTTCATTTTGCAAGTTTCAAGAGATTTCAGCGCTTTGCCAGTATACAGTGTGAGATGTAGAGCATCGTAGTCAATCACAGACCGTAGATATGACACAAAACATTCTAGCAAGTCTCACGTTAATTCCATGATTGACACCAACAAGGACCCGCAAGGGCTTTAATCTCTCCCACAGTCTCCTCTTGAGAGAAGAAAGGTACCCAGGGTCGTTAATGGGGACACCAAGGTATCTGTAAGACTCGCAGTTCTCAAGTGCTTGCCCATCTATATGATAATTGGGTTGTGGAATACCAAATGGAATGAGGGCACGAGTTTTCTGTACAGAGATAAGGAGGCCACATTCCTCAGCTCTAGTAGCAAAAGCATTGATCAGAACTTGCATTCTAGGTTCAGAGGCAGCCTGTAAACATATATCATCAGCATAACAAATGACAGTGTCTTCATTATTAGTTGGAAGATCTGTAATAAGTTTATGCATCAGAACGTTGAAGAACAAGGGGCTGAGGACCCCTCCTTATAGAGTTCCCAGTTCAAAGTGTTTGCTCTCTGTGCTTTTAACACTATTAAACAAAACATATGCTGTTCGATTAAACAAATAGCCCTTTATCCATTTCAGTAATTTTCCTTGTATTCCCAACTCGACAAGTTGTTCCAGTATGATTTCTGTTTGCTGTATCAAAAGCTGCTGCTAGGTCGATGAAGACTGTTTGAGGGGAAGCTTCAATATGTGCGAAGTGCTCAGCAAAACAGTGTTGTGTACTGAGCACAGGCATAAATCCAAACAGTTGGGGGTGACAGGTGCCCCTGTATACGATACATGAGTCGGCTAAGAACAATACGTTCAAGCACTTTACAAACACACGATGTTAGAGATATGGGTCAATAATTATCTGAGTGTGGTTTGGGGATGGGAATAATGACACTCTTTGTCCAAGCATCAGGTAATAATCCTTCACTTAAACTCATTCAGTACAACACTAAAAGTGGATTACCTGGTACGTGTGAGACTAATCTCAGTAAACTGTAAGTAATACCGTCCTTTCCAGGAGCAGTTGATTATCCCTTCTTTAGTGCATGATTTAATTCCCATTCAGTTACATCGTTAAGGTCCGACACATCGATAGCTGTACAGGCAAGATTGATAGTTCGTTGTCTGTTGGGGCGTGTGTCATTAAGTTTGTGCTGTATGTTAATTGGGAGTGAGTCGTAGCATGATGTTAGTGCCCAATTATCAAGGAGAATGTATGCTTGTTCTAGTGGGCTGTGGTGCAGTGGTTTAGTCGGGTTGCTTATAGAGATTTTTCGTATTTTTTCCCAAACTTCAACAAGTGTTGTTTGCTCATTTATACTTTGTAGGAACTCTTCCCAATGTTTATTACGTATAACGTTGCTCATGTCTCACACCTCTCTATTTGCAACTAGAAATACATGCAAGTCATCTTGTGCTTTGGTTCGTTTGTACGTATCTCCAAGTTGCTTTACTCGTTCATGTTCTTTAACAAATACTGGGTCAAGGACCCACTTGGGTGGTGTTAGGTGTTGTCCACTTCTGCTAGGCTTACGGCCTGTTCCCCAACACACCCATGTGTCGTAGTAGGTAGTAATCGTATCAACGAGATCTCTGGAGAAGGCTTGTACATTCGTTATTGTGTAATCTTGATACCATTTTGATATACAATTAATAAAGTGGACATGCAAGCCATATGGAATATTCATTTTCCATCTCTGATGTCTATTAGGTACATCAAACTGTACCTAATAGGAAGCAGAAACTGCATAGTGATCACTAACCAAGTGATTTACCAATGAACATTCCATCCTATCTTGCACAAGGTTTCTACCCATTACATAATCAAATGTGCCCCCCAATAAATGAGTTTGGGTATCCGTAGTATACACGGTTAATCTGTTGTCATAAACATATTTTATAAATTTGCATCCATTATCGTTGTTAGTAATGTCTCCCAGCGTAATATGTCTAGCTTTAAAATCTCCCATGTATATTGTCCCATGATTGTCTAGATCTGGGAGCAATGTTACACTGAGTTTCTGGCTTCTGGCATATACGTTGAGTAATGAGAAGTGGTCTGCTGCAGTTTGTACATGAAAGTGATGGTACTGTGTTTGTACATTGTGTGACGTGCTCACAAGAGTGTGCAGTAAATCACTTCTGATGTATGTTAATAGGCCTGTGGCGTTACTGTTAGTATAAGATGCATGCCCTGTGATCTTTGGTGGGGTTTTGTTCATCATGTTGGACGTGTAGGGCTCCTGTATAGCAATTATGTCTATGTTGTTACTTGTAACATGTGCAATTAGAACTTTCAGTCTTTTGTTGATGCTTCGAATGTTCCAACTGAGAAACCTAATGGTCCTTGTGTCAGCAGCAGCCATCGTCTTGGTGTTGTTCCTCCCTGGGACTGGTGGTCCCATTGTTGTCCTCGTCCCACTTCCACAATGTATCAATAAGTGACCGTAGGGAGTGCACTTGGAGCAGCCGTGGAGTGCGGACGTGTCCCTCCGTGACTGCTGGAGTTGTTCGCTGTTTGGTCGCCAGGTGGCGGGCGTCGCTGCCCTACCAGTGTTGTTGCCTGGCTGGCTGCTGCTGACGTGGCGGAACTGAGTTGCAATGGGGTCCCCCTCCCACCGGTACTGCGGGCTCAGTCTGTGGGCCTGGAATTTTCCAGCCGGGCTGGATACCCAGAGATTGCACGGGTGTGTGAGCAGCTGCAGGTACCTGTGATGGATATCTATGGTGTCGAGCTGGTGACGGCCCGTCGGGTGATCCTGAAATTCACTGCAGACATGGCGTATCGCGAATTTCTACGTCGATACGAGGGGCGGACATTGCCTCTGCAGGATGGTGCGGGCACTGTGTCCATATCTGATCGGAGTGGTGCCCTCACATACGTCAGCGTCCATGGGGCTCCTTTGGAGTTTCCTGAGGGTCTGCTCCGGCGGTACTTCGGCCGTTTTGGCGCCGTCGTTAGTGTGCGGGTGAATGTGGTGTCCTCGAGGCCACTAAAGGGTGTCCGCACAACATTCGTACCCTGGGCATGAGGTTACGGAGGATATCCCGTCCTCTGTGCGTCTGCTGGGGTACACAGTTCGGGTGTTTTACGCCCGCCAGCCCCAGACATGTTATCGCTGTGGCCTGTCGGGCCATCAGGCTGCTGAATGTTCTGCACCGGCCTCTGCGCCTGTGAACCTCTTCAGTGAGGAGGACTTCCACCGCTTCCTGTGGAGGAGGTTTCTGTGGGTCTGGACGCCTCCCCGGACGCGGCTAAGCCCCCTGTGTCGCCTGATGCGCCCCCTGTGGTGGACG
>WNGS01113324.1:0-10554 GCA_020271785.1 Procambarus virginalis
AACCCAGGAACCCCAGGGGGGAATGCAACACCCAGCCCACCACCCAATAGGGCCCCCCCCTATCTCCCAGCACAAACCCTTCCTTGCCCCTGCACAATGCCCATCATGAAACCCAAATCCTCCCCTCCCCTACACCAAGTAGTCCCCTGCTTCCCAGCCCCTGGTCTTCTTCCTGCCCCAAGCAGGCCTGAGCAAGACCAAAGCCCTCTATCCCCCACTCCATCTCCCTCCAAACCCTGTCAACTACACGCAGGAGGGCGTGCCCTTTCCCCAAGCAATCCTGCCCCTCACCCCCAGGACTTCTTCCTGCCCCAAGCAGGCCTGAGGAAGACCTAAGCCCTCCATCCCCACTCCACCTCCCCCTGAACCCCTGGCAACTACCTCACAGGAGGATGAGCCTACCCAAGTAGCAATGACCATGGAACAACTTCCTACACTTGTGGGGAGTGAGGGTGAAATTGGATATAAGAAAGTGAGCTTCAAGGTAATGTACTCAAACATTGATGGGATTACCAATAAAGCAAGTGAACTGGCAGAAAGGGCACAAGAGAAAACCATGATGTAATAGGACTAACAGAAACAAAATTGTCAGGAGTCATAACAGATGCTGTGTTTCCAAAGGACTACTATATAGTAAGGAAAGAGAGGGAGGGGAGAGGAGGTGGAGGAGTGGCCCTGCTGATAAGGAAGGACTGGAGTTTTGATGAGATGGAAATTCCGGGCTGTGACGGATTCAGAGATTACATAACAGGAACTATAACAATGGGTGGACCTAAGATAATAGTGGCAGTCATTTACAACCCTCCCCTAAATGACAGAAGACCAGACAGGAGTTTGATAGAAACAACATGGCAACCATTAATATAATAGAGAGAGCAGCTTCAGTTGCCTGCAGGAATGGCTCCAGACTCTTAATCATGGGCGATTTCAACCATGGAAAGATAGACTGGGAGAATGGGGACCCACATGGTGGTGCAGATACGTGGAGAGCTAAACTCTTGGAAGTGGCAACAAGGAACTTTCTGAGCCAGCATGTCAAGGAACCCACAAGAGTGAGAGGCAATGATGAACCAGCTAGACTCGACTTGATATTCACCCTGAATGAGTCAGAAATAAGGGAAGTCAAAGTTGAAGCCCCATAGGAATGAGTGACCACAGTGTACTGACCTTTGAGTACTTGGTGGAGGTAGGGATAACCTATCCAAGGATGGGATTGGAGGGAAAAAGACTGAATTACCGAAGAGGAAAATATGACGAGATGAGGAACTTCCTCAGGGGAATACCATGGGAAACAGAACTTAGAGACAAGAATGTGCAGGTCATGATGGATTTTGTCACCCAGAAGTGCCAGGAAGCTGCAGACAGGTTTATCCCGTCCAAAAGGAGAAAAACGAAAAAAAACAGAAAAACCCATGGTTCAACCAGGAATGCAAGGTAGCGAAGCAACTGAGTAAAAGAACATGGAGAAACTACAGAAATAACAGAACACCAGAGAGCAGGGAGAGATACCAGAGGGCCAGAAATGAGTACCTCAGAGTGAGGAGGGAAGCAGAGAGACAGTTTGAAAATGACATCGCGAGTAAAGCCAAGACCCAACCAAAGCTGCTCCACAGCCACATCAGGAGGAAAACAGCAGTGAAGGAACAAGTGATGAAGCTGCGAAAAGGGGAGAACAGATACACAGAGAATGACAAGGAGGTGTGTGAAGAACTCAACAAGAGATTCCAGGAGGTCTTCACAATAGAACAAGGAGAAGCCCCTGCACTAAATGAGGAGGCGGCAAACCAAGCAACCTTGGAGGAATTTGACCTCACCAGTGATGAGGTCAAAAGGTGTCTGCTGGAGCTGGATGTGACAAAGGCTGTTGGGCCTGACAGAATCTCACCATGGATACTAAAGGAAGGTGCAGAAGCACTAAGTGTGCCACTCTCTATGGTGTATAACAGGTCACTGGAAACAGGAGACTTACCAGAAAGTTGGAAGACAGCTAACGTAGTCCCAATATACAAAAAGGGTGACAGGCAAGAGGCACTGAACTACAGGCCAGTTTCCTTAACTTGTATACCATGCAAGGTGATGGAGAAGATCGTGAGGAAAAGGCTCGTAGAGCATCTGGAGGGAAATAACTTTGTAACGCACCACCAACATGGGTTCAGGGATGGTAAATCGTGCCTCACAGGTTTAATAGAATTTTATGACCAGGCAACAAAAATTAGGCAGGAAAGAGAAGGGTGGGCCGACTGCATTTTCCTGGACTGCCAGAAAGCCTTTGACACAGTACCCATAAAAGGCTGTTAAAAAAGTTGGAGCAACAGGCAGGAGTAAAAGGGAAGGTGCTCCAGTGGATAAGGGAGTACTTAAGCAACAGGAAACAGCGAGTAACGGTGAGGGGGGAGACATCAGAGTGGCGAGATGTCACCAGCGGAGTCCCACAGGGCTCAGTACTTGGACCCATCCTGTTTCTAATATATGTGAACGATCTTCCGGAGGGTATAGACTCATTCCTCTCAATGTTTGCTGATGATGCAAAAATTATGAGAAGAATCAAGACGGATGAAGATAGACAGAGACTACAGGATGACCTGGATAAACTGGAGGAATGGTCTAGAAAATGGCTGCTAAAGTTCAACTCAGGAAAGTGTAAGGTGATGAAATTAGGCGAAGGGAGCAGGAGGCTGAACACAAGGTATCATCTGGGAGGTGAAATCCTGCAAGAGTCAAATAGAGAGAAAGATTTGGGGTTGATATCACACCGAACCTGTCCCCAGAAGCCCACATCAAAAGAATATCATCAGCGGCATATGCTAGACTGGCCAACATAAGAACTGCCTTTAGAAACTTGTGTAAGGAATCTTTCAGAACCCTGTATACCACTTATGTAAGACCAATCCTGGAGTATGCAGCTCCAGCCTGGAGTCCATACCTAGTTAAACACAAGACAAAGTAAGAGAAGATTCAGCGGTATGCCACCAGGCTCGTCCCGGAACTGAGAGGATTGAGCTACGAGGAAAGGCTAAAGGAGCTGAACCTCACATCCCTGGAAAACAGAAGAGTAAGGAGAGACATGATAACCACCTACAAAATTCTCAGGGGAATTGACAGGGTGGACAAAGACTAACTCTTCAGCACGGGTGGGACACGAACAAGGGGACACAGGTGGAAACTTAGTACCCAAATGAGCCACAGAGACATTAGAAAGAATTTTCAGTGTCAGAGTAGTTAATAAATGGAATGCACTAGGAAGTGATGTGGTTGTAACAATCGAGGCTTGTTGTAAAAATTATCCAGAATGGTTATCTACACAAGGGAAAATGGGAAGCGGGACCCGCGTGGGAGCATCCCCCAGGGACTTAGCGGTGGAAATAGCCACCTCTGTTCCCAAGCTTCATAATGAATCTTTCTACAGTATTCACTTACTTAGAGAAATTAACCTTCAGTCATTTTGCATTCAAATTGCATTGTATAGTACTACTGTTCATAATATCAAGAGTATTCTCATTATTAGAAGGAGTTTAAGTCACCATCAGTGACGTCACAAGCAAGAACTAGGTTGTGACGCGGAGTGACCTATGAGTTCACAGGTCACCAGAGTTGACATGTCCTCTATTTCTCAGAGGTCAAATAGCTATTTTGTAATTGGGAATAGCTCTTCCTTAAGATGTTTGTGTAATTTAACTTCAGTACAATAAATCAATCAATCTGGATAATTCAGTACGACAGAGGTTAATTGTTATAACTTAAGCCTGGCAAAGTAACTTAGATACTAGCGGAAGAATACAGATCTAGGCCTCTGGGTAGTGGAGAGAGAGGACAGCAGTGTGGTTTCAGCAGCAACTGGGAGAGGTCATCCATCTCACCTCTTCCCCAAGGCAACACAACATCTAGCTGTCTATAGAAGGTAAAGTTGCTTGGAGTTTCTTAGGGATAGGTCACTCATTGCCGTTAAATTTATAGTCAGTTCATATTCAGTTAGGGAGTGAACAATTATTTAGATTTTGCTTAATTTTTGAATAAATTAATTAGCTTAATGTGTATTTTTATTATTTCCATTTTCTTTTGTGAATTGTCCTTGTCACGTGGTTCCCACGTGGCCGAGTTGAATTGGGCGCCGATTCTAACACCGAATCAGGATTATTACTCCTGTTGATTTTAATTAACTACACACAAGATCCAGAGTTTTTTTTACTAGTGGGGATCAAGCCCCAAGGTTGATTGTTTAGCGTGGTCGATCCAGATCTCGATCATTGCTCATTTGGTTACTGATCTGGTGGTGGCGGCGGAAAGGAGATCCTAGAACTTTGCTAGAAGTCTATTTTCACGTCATACGGGTTGTAGAATCTCAAGTCGGTAAATCGTCTTGAGACCACGTGGCGTGGAGTCGGCTCGAGTAAAAGTCGTGGGGTCCCTTGGTTAAGAACTAAAGTAAAGAACACGGGTAAAGAGAGAAAAGGGTAAGAGGAAGTAGTGAGAACCCGTCCCGTGTTACAATGGTGCACAGCGGTGGTTTCAACAATTTTGTTTGAAATTGTTGAAAGGCTCACGCGTCTCGCCATTCGGACACGTGCGTGGAGGCTAGGGAGGACAGCCGCGGGCCAGGATTAGCAGTGCGCCTCACGACAGTGCGTTTGAGTGGGGATTGGCGAATCTTGCGTTCATGCGGGCTGATACTATTAAGGATTAGTTAGTAAGTAATTTCTGTTCAGTTTTATTGGTTAAGGAGACCGCTCCGAGTTTATTGGACTGGGTACCATACTCGACCCATTGCAATAGATTCAGAGGTGTTGGGAGCCATCATACTCTCAACAGCAGTTCCTTGTGGGCTGTCTGGGCGGATTTATCTGTGGGACGCCAGGAGATAGGTCCGAGGGCGTTGTTAGACGACCCAAACGCTAAGGAAAAACGTAAATCCGTGAAGGGCGTTGCGGCCTCCGAGGGACGGACTAGTATACTACCTAGCAACGATTCAACGACTAAGTGGTCGCACACTTAGTGGAGGTTGAGTCGCCTCTAGTCTAATTGTTGCTGAAAGCTGCGTGTCGCTCTGTTAGAATCTAGACGGTCGAGACCCCTAGGCTAGGCGCGGGACGGCGAGCCGGTAGGAGCAATTATAGTATTAAGTCGAGTGTATCTTTAAATTAAGTATAATTAAATTTATAAAGTAATCCCGTTTAATTGCGTTTTCTAGAGATTAACGATTTTTCCCCTAAATTCAATCCCCGGTTCAATTTTTTTTAAGTGTTCAGTATTTTCGTGTATATTAGGCTAAGTGCGTACATTAAGTCTTGCTATTCCTTATTATATCAGTCTAAGTCAGAGGCGTTGGTTCTAGAGCGTAGTTAATCCTCTGAACTTAGGGCTATAGGTCGGTCACGATAGTTAAGTGAAGGAGTTTGTTAAGGGATAGTAATTTTCGTGTCTGATAGAACTCGTGGAAATATTTCTAAGTATTTTGGGATAAGTTTTCGGCTAAGTCAACGTTGGAAAGTCGTTAACTGTAATTAATTTGTATTAGTGGGTCACGTACATGGTCTGGGTATCATTAGGATTCCCCAGTCGTTGCGAGTGATATTGTTTCTAGTTTTACCAGTAAGACGGTAGAATTACGTTTTTAGACTTAGAATTTTTTTTTGTGGAAACGTAGGTCGAAAATTTTCTAAGTCCAGCTTGGGCTAGATTCGTACATTTTGGCGAAAATTCGAATTCTCATGTTTCGTGTATATTCTGGGGCCAGCATTACTCTCTAGTGCGCGCAAGGGACGTAATTCTGTTCTTAAGCATTAAACAGTGATAATTACATTTTTGCCGAATTTAGTTATTTTTCGAGAAAATCGTGTTGTGATTTTATTAGAGTCCACTTGAGGTGAAAACCTCAGATTTTGATGAAAATTCGAATTGATGAGTGTTGAAACCGCCCGATGTGTCAGTGTTGTTTTGTATACAGTGTCAGTATTAAATAATAGCGTATTTATATCTGAGAACAAGAAACCCATTTTTGACGAATTAAGGGAGTTTTACCATATTTTGGGTGATAGAATTTTTTCTGGGTGCAAAAATTTGGCAGAGTCCAGCACTGAGTAAAAAACGCAAGTTTTTGGTGAAAATTCAAATTTTGGC
Organism: Procambarus virginalis; assembly: GCA_020271785.1. Classification (NCBI taxonomy): domain Eukaryota; kingdom Metazoa; phylum Arthropoda; class Malacostraca; order Decapoda; family Cambaridae; genus Procambarus; species Procambarus virginalis. The sequence goes on from WNGS01113324.1 coordinate 6,115, forward strand.
AAGCACATATATGTCCTGGGAGTCTATATTAATCGCTAGAGCTGTTTAGTAACGTAAAACTAGTTATTTTCCTTCAGAACAAAAATTTTGATTTTTCAGCGTTTAAGCGAAAAAGCGCGGGACTTAGTTTTTCAGCGCAGCTGGCCCCGCTCCATCAGTCATCAGTGGCCACGCTGCTCACTTCAAGTGCGTTTAGTATTGAAGTACGGTAAATATTCTTTATTAATCTATCACGAGTGCTGCGCGTTATTATTTTATCATTTTAAATTGTTTTATATGAATTAGATTCTTTAATTTTTTTAACGTAAAGGACTTAGGTTTCAGTAATAGAACTGCGGGTTACTTCAAGGTCAGACACGAGTGCGGGGCAGACGCTCATTCATCAATTCACTTCAGCGATTCTCTCGATTAATCGTTGTATTTCCTACTTTGGGAATTTGGTTAGTTTTTTTTCTTAGAAAAGAGTTGTGTTTTTATTTGTGTAAGTTCACGGTTGTAGTGAAGTCCGGGTAGAGGTTGTATCGAAGGGTAGCTACAAGAAACATGGCACACCAGCAATCACAGGACATGCTTAACCCAGACAGTGACCAGTCAGTGGCGACCAGTGGGAGTGGAAGTGTAGAGGATCGCACCTCTTCCGACACCACTGGGGACCGCTCGGGTAGCTCAGCTGACGTCACAGGTGGAGTCAGTGGGACTGAGGCGACGGGGTCGCGGGTTCTGCAAAGGACTGGGCAGCCGGGCGTATCTTTCCGGGCAAGTGCAGATACAATTATTGATATGAGTGGGGAGTCTAGGGAGGATTCGTCCCAAGAGTGGGGGGAGCCGTCTTGGGTTCCCCCACACATAACATCGACGCCACACCAACAGCAGGAACAACGTCACAGAGCAATACCACAATACCTGGGTACACTTCACCCATCACAACAACCTCAACCCTATCCCCTATACCAACCCCATCCTCACTTCCTATACCCACCCCATCCTCATTTCATATACCAACCCCAACCTCCATTCCTATACCAACCCTTCCCCCAACCCCAGGCTACCCCATACCCATTCCTACCTCAGGCCACCCCTTTCCCATTCCAACCCCAGACCACCCACACAGTACCTCAACCCCAACCTCCAGCCACACCCCAACCTGAGGCTACCCACACCATTCCTCAACCCCATCCCCACCCTCAATCCACACCCCAACCCGAGGCTACCCACACCATTCCTCAACCCCAACCCCACCCTCAACCCAGTTCCCAACCCCAGGGCCCACCCACTTCCAGTAGCCCCGCATCATACAAACCGGGAATTATGAGTCTGATTCCCAGGTTGACTCTACCGACACTCAGAGGTACGGAGTTGCCGCTTATTAAGGTGGAACGCAACCGCCGAGTGGAAGACTGGCTCTGTCAGATTAGTTCGATGCTGGAGGCTGTCCCAGAGGACAGTTTGAAAATTACTCTCGCTATGGGGTCTTGCGTGGACGTAGCCGGTCCACTGGCGAGATTGTCAGAGTTTCAGCACCTGACGACTTGGCCACAGTTTGTCCAAGCGATTAGGGACAGATTTAAGGAAAAGGTGTCAGAAGATGAGGCACATTTTTATCTGCAGTCACTTAAGAGGGATGACCGCAGCACCGTCAAAGATTTTGGGACACTATTAAAGGGCAGGGTTGACGACCTTACTACGGAACTGGGGTTAGATTCCAGTCAGGCAGAGCGATTAGCCAAACAATTGTTCTGCAAAACGTTACCTTCTGCTATGGGACCGTTTTTATTTGCAGAGGGAGCGTTCGTGAGTTATAAAGACCTAGTCCAACAGGCCGCCACAGCCTTGGACAGGCAGACGCGCACAGGGACATCGGGCGCTCAGCCGTCCCCATACGTAGAGGCGTTGAGTCAAGGCGGGCGAGACAAGCTGAGAAGCTGGAGCGCGGGTTCGCCAGGCGGGAAGCAGCCCTCAGCTGCAAGTTCGAGCCACCCTGCGCGGGGTACCAACAGAGATCCGCGGAGGTGTTACTCCTGCGGGAAGCACGGACATATACAGAGAGATTGTAAACTCATTAGTACGAAAGCATGAAAGCAGGCTCCTAGTGATGGTAGGCCTACTTTTGAAGTGAAAGTGGAAGGTGTAAGATTGACAGCCTTTGTTGATACAGGAAGCCAGGCAACTGTTATTAAAAAGTCAGCCTTCAGCAATTTTAAGTATGCACGTCTTAAACGTTGCGCAAAGACATTAACAGCGGTCAATGGGGAAAAGATTGAGATCGTAGGTCAAGGTACAGTTAATTTTGAAATTGATGGGGGATTGCAGCCTCACACATGTACGATCGTAGAGAACCTTGATTTTCCTGGTCACATCTTAATGGGAACTGATTTTCTGTCGCGATTTGATTATTCCTTGTCTGCTCAAAAAGGGGCTAGGAACTGCAGGTTGCAGTTGGGACAGACTTCCTACCCAGTGGAGATGATCGACCATCCCCCAGTTGTAGCTTCAATTAAGAGGAAGCAGAAATATAATGCGCACTATCCAAAATTAATTTTTAAGTCTCTTCCAGACACAGTTAAGAGGTCATGCGCATTGCATGCATTGACTAAACAGAGTTGCCCACCACATTCTGTTAAATTTATTAAAGTAGCCGTGGGACGTCACATACAACCAGGTACCACCCTTCAGGTTGCTGGGAGATGTGATCGCTTATTAATTCCTCATCACTTAATTGTAGTGCTCGATAAAGGTGCACTCATTCCAGTTGTCAATCTTTCACATAAGACTTTTCGCTTCAGGGCAGGTGATAGGGTATCTCAGGGAACCATGGTGGAGGACACAGAAATCTTTCACAATGAGTCAGCTGAGACGCCAACCGTCACTGCACAATGTAGTGCATTAAACATGCTAGATACTAAACTCCATCAAAAGTACAGTACGAGACGAGAAATGTTGCACAGAATGTGGAAGAAGTAGAAAAATTAATTTCAGCACTTGATTTGCAACATGTTACACAGGCAGATAGGAAGGCACTGAGAGGAGTTTTGCGAAAATTCCCGAAATTATTTGCGACAGAGGATGACCAGATTGGTCTCCTTGATAAGATTGAGCACACCATTCCAACTGGTGATCATTTGCCTGTGTACACGAGACAGTGGAGGTTGCCGGAACAGGCAAAGAACGTTATCAGGGAAGAGTGCCAGAAAATGTTGAGGCAGGGCGTGATAGAGCCTAGTACGTCACCGTGGCTCTCTCCTGTTGTGCTAGTTCGGAAACCGGACGGTAGTTATCGTTTCTGTGTTGACTACCGGAAGGTGAACGAAATAACTAAGGGTGATGTGTATCCGTTGCCCCGAATACAGGAGATAATAGATCAATTTGGTGCTGCTAAGTATTTCTCAACTCTTGACGCGAAATCGGCGTATTGGGCGATTCCGGTGGCAGAACAGGATAGGGAAAAAACAGCGTTCTCGGATGGTAGGCACACTTATCATTTCCGTAGGATGCCGTTTGGTTTAAAGACAGCGCCTTCGTCATTTCAGAGGGCCATAAACTACATCCTCAGTCCGGTCCTGGGTAGGCATTCTTTAGCGTACCTGGATGATGTTGTGATATATTCCAGGACGTTTGAGGAACACCTACGGGACTTGACTGAGACTTTGACGTTGTTAGATCAGGCAGGGTTCAAGCTTAACGTTCAGAAAAGCACCCTGGCGGCTCAGAAATTCAAATTTCTGGGGTTCCAGGTGTGCCCAGACGGTATCCGACCTGACCCAGATTCTTGCCGCGCCATTGCTGACATGCCTACTCCAAGGACAGCAAAGGACGTGCGTAGGTTTTTGGGGGCGGCCGGATATTTTCGTCGTCATATTGAAGGTTTCGCTGGCATTTCAGCACCCCTGACTGATCTGACAAAGAAAAATGCGAAGTTTGTGTGGAAATCTGAACATGACGAGGCCTATCGCAAACTGAAAGACCAACTAATCACGACACCGGTATTGGCGATTCCTGATTTTGAGAAAGAGTGGGAGGTGCACACTGACGCCAGCGGTATAGCTATTGGCGGGTGCTTAATTCAGCGAGATGCGGATAATTTACCCCATCCAGTAGCCTATTTCAGTAGAAAGGTCAAAGGACCTGAAGTTCGTTATTCAGCTACGGATCGGGAGGCACTGGCAGTAGTAGAATCAGTTAGGTACTTCGAACCTTACCTATTTCAGCGGCACTTCGTAATTTACACAGACCATAGAGCGTTAACACACATATTTAAGAAGCGAACAAAATGCCCACGAATGTCACGCTGGTCTCACGAACTTTCTGCCCACTCATTCCAGATTTTGTACAAGCCTGGTCCAGCACATGTTGTTCCAGATACGCTAAGTCGAAACATAGCGGCTGTTCAAGTTCAATGAAAATATTGAAACCGATTCCATCAGATAAAATGAGAGAGTACCA
>WNGS01113330.1:0-30678 GCA_020271785.1 Procambarus virginalis
TTATTTTTTCAATATTTGACTATTACCTTGTCAATGATACAGGTCTATAATTAAGGGGTCTTCCCTGCTTCCACTTTTTTAGATTGGAACTATGTTAGCCTTTTTCCACACATCAGCTACAACTCCTGTAAACAGGGATGCCTGAAAATCAGTTGAAGTGGAATGCTGAGCTCAGGTGCACATTCTCTCAGAACCCATGGTGAAAGTCCATCTGGACCAACTGCTTTGTTCTTATTTAGCTCCTTGAGCATTTTTTCCACTTCGTCTCTAGACACCTCTATGTGCTTTATGTTGTTCTCTAGAATTCTTATTGTGTCTGGTTCCCTGAAGATTTCATTTTGTACAAACCACTTTGGAACTTTTCGTTTAATGTTTCACACATTTCCTTTTCATTTTCTGTGAATCTATTTCCCATTTTCAACCTCTGAATATTATCCTTTACCTGCAATTTGTTGTTTATGAATTTATAGAATAGACCTGGCTTGTTTTACATTTGTCTGCAATCCCTTTTTCAAAATTCTTTCTGCCTCTCTCCTCACTGCCGTGTAGTTGTTTCTCGCATCTTTGTATCGTTGGTATGTTGGGGGCTTGGCCTCTTCTGTATTGATTCCATTTTTGTGTCTTTTGGTCTCTGTCCCTCTCGCAATTTCTGTTGAACCAATCCTGTTTCCTAGTTCTGCATCTCTGTTTTGGTATAAATTTTTTTGTGCCTTTATCATATATTTCACAAAACTTGACAGACATCTCAGTCACTTCCTAGCCTAGCAAAAAGTCTGTCCAATTATACTCACTAAAAAAATTTCTAAGGTTGCCATAATGTCCTCTCCTAATGTCAGGTTTTTCAATTGCATCAACCTTCTTATTTTCTTCCAGATTATAATGCATTTCATACTTTATTCCCCAAAAGACATGGTCACTTATACCCAAGGGAGGAAGGTACTGAATGTCAAATATTTCTTCCTCCTTCCTGGTAAATATCAAATCTAGCATGGAGGGAACGTCCCCTTCCCTCATCCTCGTAGCTTGTTTAACATGTTGATACAAGAATATTTCCAGGATGAGGTCTACAATTTTACAGGTCCAAAAATCTTCTGTTTTAGCTTCATATGCTTCCCAGTCTATGGATTTCAAGTTGAAGTCGTCGACTATCAACAGTCGTGATCTATCGTTATCCGCTCTCGCTATGATCTCTCTCATTATTGTTACAAGACCTTCTCGTTTACTATCTAGCTCCTCCTTTGACATGTGCTGCTTGGCGGTGGACTATATGCATTTATGATCATTAGTTTAGCATCCTCATGGCAGATCTCTAGTGCAATTATGTCAACTTCTTGTGGATTGGCAGTCATTATTTTGTTCACCTTTCAGTGTTCTTTTTACCAGCACAGCAACGCCACTGCCTTTCCTAATTTTTCTGTCCCGTCTCCAAATGGGAATATAACCTCATTTAAAATAAAATCTTCAAGTTTTGTCTCCGTGAGTGCAACAATGTCTGGTGTCTGCAGCTGTATTACATCACTTAACTCCAGTATCTTCGATCTTACTCCATTTATGTTGGTGTATGCAATCTTCAGGAACTTTTTCCCCCTCTTCTTATTATTCACTCCCCCTCTCTCTAATGATTTTGTTGGTTTGCTTTTATGTACCACTTTACTGGTCTGCCTACCCCTATCACTTTGTAGAAAAAAGAATTGATTTCTTCTTTATTCCTGCTCTCATTTAAACGTTTTGGCTTGGCGAGGTTCAGTTTCAGCTTCTCTCTATCTTCTTATGAAAGATCTCGTCTTAACGACCACACTTTCCCATCCTCATCACTTTGTAATTTTCTAGCATTCCTTAGTACTTCTTCCATCTGTTTGGCACCATTTAGGGTGATCCTCAGAGGTCGATCTTTCCCTTTTACATATCTGCCTATTCTCCTGTAGTCGCACACATTCTCTATGGTTGTAAGACCTTCCACGAGGCCAACAATTTTATCAACTACTTTTGCTTCTTCTACAGCTCTTTCTGACCTAGATGTTATCTCTTTTTCTTTGCAGCCAAAATTATCAGGGACTTACTCCATCAACTGTGTTTTGCACCAACTTCGGGTTAGATGCCAATTCCTTTCTCACTTCCAGCCTAATGTTTGTTTTATCTTGGTTGCTTCAGTGTTTGACTTCCTTTACTTCTTCTTCAATTTCTCCCTTCTCCTTGGCTACTTGTGCATAGGTGAGTTGCATATCTTTCTTGCACTGTTCTATTCCCTGTGTAACCTCCTCCTAAATCTATGAATATGGTGTGTGGTGTGTGTGTGTGTGTGTGTGTGTGTGTGTGTGTGTGTGTGTGTGTGTGTGTGTGTGTGTGTGTGTGTGTGTGTGTATGTGTGTATGTGTGTATGTGTGTATGTGTGTATGTGTGTATTAGCGAGCTTCAAAAGTCAGATTCTCTTGTGACAACAGATTTGAGTGGTGACTGAATCGATTTCTGAATGGGACAGATTTTGAGTTCAGAAAGTCTTTTAAGTGCATTGGATGAATCTATCATTTATGAGAGAAGTTCAAATGCAGCTTGGATAAGTGTGTGTCTCGTGAGAATAATTTGTGAGTATTGGTCTGATTATGGTCCGTGTTGCCTGAGTCCGGCTCATATGCAAGGATGTTCGTAAGTGTTGGTTACAGCTCATGAATCCTTCTTGTGAGAGTACTGAGACAAAGTCCTTCTCATAGGGACCATTTTTGAACAAGATGGCTGAGCATACATTGTCAGGAAAGGAATTTTTCCAGCTCCCTTGTGCACTGAAATATGTGCACAGTAGGTGTGCACAGGTGCGTGTGCACCGTAGCACCAAATTAAGAAGTACAACTCTTACACAGTCGTGTGGGGTGTCAATGGGTAGCCCTGGACGACTGCTAGTCTTTAAAGCAACTGTGGTTGCTGTATCAAGCCTGTAAAGAAAGTTATAACAGGGAGTTGATATCAGGTGGAATTTCGTACAAGTTCAAGACAGCACGCTGGACTTGTGATCCTGTGGTCCCGGGTTCGATCCTGGGCGCCGGCGAGAAACATTGGGCAGAGTTTCTTTCACCCTTTGCCCCTGTTACCTAGCAGTAAATAAGTACCTGGGAGTTAGTCAGCTGTCACGGGCTGCTTCCTGAGGTTTATGTGTGTGTGTGTGATGTGAAAAAAAAATAGTAGTAGAAGTAGTTGGAAACAGTTGAGAGGTGGGCCGAAAGAGCAGAGCTCAGCCCCGCAAACACAACTTAGTGAATACACAGTATGTTTGGGAATTACAGAGTACATGAATCATAAATACATGAATCTGTACCTGGCTACCTATCGTCAGTTGCCAGAGGATGAGGATATTATCTCGGATGAGGAATGTTGGTGGTACGTGGAAAGACACAGAGCCAGAGTGGAGCGGATGCATCAGGTGAAAGTCATTCAAAAGTTTCCTGCAGTGCATGGCGCTAGTTACCCCTCCAGGAAGTTCCCTTAGTCGACTGTTGTACAGTCGAAGTATCAGTTGGTGCACGAGCTGATACGCCTCAGGATCTTAGTGGGAGGTCGCACCCCCCACCATAGGATCCCTAGAGAAACCTTAGATGAAGGAAGAGTTGCATCTGGAGTTAGATCAATGCAAGGATCGCCAGCCAGGATGGAGACTGTACAGCCACAGACGGGATTCAGCTTAGAATCACTGGAAGATCAAGCTAGGCCACTAGGTCTTCATGGGTCATTGAAAGCTAAGTTTGTGATGGACATATGGAACGCCCATCACGAAAGATTGAACAAGTTGTATATCGTAAAGTTACAATCCACAGCTAGGCAGGGAAGCCAAACCGAACTCACTGTGCCCGGCCCAGGGGGGCCAGTTGTTAAGATAAAGATGCCAAACTTAGTGGCTTTCGACGAGCAGGTGGACTCAGTGGATGCATACATTGACAGCTTTGAATGAAGGACAATTGAAGGGAAGTGGGGAAAGTGAACTTGGGCACATACACTAGCTTCGTTGTTGAAGGGGCGTGCGCTGAGTATTTACCAGGGTTTAGGAACCCCGCAGTGCAATGACTATGATGCGTTGCAGCTTGCAACGGCTATGGCTTCTCGGCCGACGGAATGATGAGAGCATTCCGAAGGATTAGAGTGCGTCCAGAGGAGACATATAGGGCCATGTTGCAGAGGCTAGAGTCTACTCACAGGCGCTACTTAGAGTTAAGCAACGCCGTTGTTCCGGAAGATGGAGAGTTGTTCGAGCTCATGACAAGAGAGCAGTTACTGGAGGCAGTTGAACCGGCTCTCCATGCCCAACTCAAATAAAACGAGATTGTCTCTAATGAAGCTATGGCTGAACACACCGACCGGTGGGCAGACGCTCACAAACCTAGGCAGAGAGGATCATCAGAGAACTTGCATCTTGTCCAAGTCTCAGGGGGTGGGGCTAGGCATAAAGAGAGCAAGTCTAGGAGGAGCCAGAAGCAGCCCAGGAGTTGGAGACCCCGCTGTTTTACTAACAACCTGCCAGATCACAGGGCAGCTCAGTGCAAGATAGGCTCTGGAGCAGCTAAAGGGGGAACACAAGAGCAGATTGCAAATCTCATATCCCAGGAACAAGGTGATCCTCGTGAGCATATGCTGGAGACAGCGCAAGGAATTGTGAATGGGGAGTCTTGCGAGACAGAGGGGCCACGACTCATATGGTCCAAGAAAACCAAGTTAAGCCAGGGAATGAGACAGGCAGGAAGATCTGTATAAAGTACCCTGATGGTACCCAGAAGGACATGGTAGAGGTACATCTGATTGTTGACACGCCCTATGCAAAGGATCAAATACGGGCGGTGCAATACAAGCAAGTCGTATATGGGCTGTTGTTGGGAAACGCCCCTGGAGTGTCAAATTGCAATAGTCGGTCCTGTGGAAGTGACTCAGAGAAAACGGGACCCACATCAGCTGGTGGTGACGTCACGCGACGACCAGCTGACACAGACAAGGTCGCTGCTGCACGGGCGAAGGAACAGAGGCAGCAGGCCCAAGGAAAATGGAGAAAGACTGCTCCTTGTTGACCAAACCACACACTAGAAAGTGAAGGGACGATGACGTTTCGGTCTGTCCTGGACCATTCTCATCCTGAACCATTCTCACAATCGACCCCAAGTCGATTGTGGTTGCAAATAATTCAATACAATCGACCTGAGAATGGTTCAGGACGGACCGAAACGTCGACGTCCCTTCACTTTCTAGTGTGTGGTTTGGTCAACGTATTTCAACCACATTATTGTGACTCCTCGACTGCAAGCCTGCTCTTTCTTCCAACAGAAAATGGAAGTGACCCAAGGAGGTGAGTGGGGGCCAGAGTGGGGTAGGTTAGCTAGTGCGCAGGGTGGAAACACCCCAGGACAATTTGGAACAGTTGCTTGTCCCCCAAAGAGTACCACCGCCTAGCTGTGTTTACTCTCGATCATGAGGGAGTAATGGGAGGCCACATGGGTCATGTCAAAACGAGTGAACGAATTCAGTCGTCGTTCTATTGGCCAGGGATGACTGGGGACATACAGCGGTATACTCGGTCGAGTGACGCTTGTCAACGCACCGCTGACAGAGGCAAGGAGCAGCCAGGGATGCTTCAGCCTTTCCCCATCATAGATCAACCATTTAAGATGGTCAGTGTTGATATAATTGGTCTGATTGAGCCGAGAGCATCGGACGGCAGCAGATATATCCTGACCATGATAGACCATGCTACTCGTTATCCAGAGGCGGCACCTCTGAAGAATATCGAGACCGTCACAGTGGCGGAAGCATTAATTGGGTTTTTCAGTCGTCTAGATATACCTGATAAGATACACAGCGATAGGAGAGCATAATTCACCAGTGAGATGATGGCGGAAGTAGCGAGGCTACTCATGTTGCAGTCATCAATCACCACACCTCATCTTGTCATGGGGAATGGGATGTGGAGTGATTCGTTGGGACCCTGCAGAGAATGCTAAGGAAGATGTGCATAGAGCAACCCAAGGAATGGCCGAGATACATTAACCCGGTACTGTTTGCTTACTGGGAAGTACCCCAGGCAAGTACCCGGTTCTCGTCATTCGAGCTCTTGTACGGTCACATGGTAAAGGGAGCGTTGTATGTGTTAAAGAATCTATGGGAAGGGGAAGACTACCCCAGAAACCAAGACTACGTATGAATACGTCATAGATTTGAGGAACGGTCTAGAAGAGATGTGTAAGTTGGCTAGAGAAGAACTCCTCAAGGCCAAGGAATATCAGAAGAGCAAGTACGATCAAAGGGCCAGAGAGAGGAAGTTCAAGGTGGGAGATAGAGTACTCCTACTTCTTCCTACAAGCAGGAACAAGCTACTGCTACAGTGGAAGGGACCCTTCACAATCACTGAGTACAGTCACTCATTGACTTACGTTGTATGCATAAAGGGGGTGGGGGTCAAGAAGAAGTATCATGTCAACATGTTAAAACGATATGAAGAAGGTGAAGATGTGTCAACAAGGCCAGAGGAGAGTGAAGGAGGTACCTCCTCGATTAGTCCTCCCCAGTGTGTTGCCAATGTGTACGGTATGACAGGCTGAGGCCGGAACTGCAAAGTTTGGGGTCCAGCCTAGCTTAGAAGCGTCGAGCTGGCTGTCTAGAGCCTGGCCCTGGAGCTGAGCACAACTCCGTACCAAAGTCAGGTAACACCACCAAGAACGAATCTGGAGATTTATCTAGTGTCTCAGGACGAAGACGCATAGAAAACGGAGCCTCAACCCAATTATCACCCAGCCGGAAGTGAGCAGTCAGTTGTGACGTTGTTGACAGCCGTGCCCAGTGCACAAAATAGAAGATGATTTGGGGATGTATTTTGCTTCCAGTAAAATATATCCTATAGTGGGAGGTTGATGTCAGAAGATGAATTTTTCCAGCTCCCTTGTGCACTGAAATATGTGCACAGTAGGTGTACACAGGTGTGTGTGCACCTTAGCATCAGATTAAGAAGTACAACTCTTACACAGTCGTGTGGGGAGTCAATGGATAGCCCTGGACGACTGCTAGTCTTTAAAGCTACTGTGGTTGCTGTATCAAGCCTGTAAAGAAAGTTATAACAGGGAGTTGATATCAAGTGGAATTTCGTACAAGTTCAAGCGGAGAGAGGGGGTTTGGGGGGTTAACGGTTGTAGGCTGAATCCCCCCCCCTCACGTGACTCCCTCGTGCCTGGGGGAAGAGCGTCGCCTAGGTAGAATGTGAGTGGTCGACGCTTCAGGCCTCCTGAGATGCTTTGCTGTGATTGGTGGAAGAACTAAGGGAACCCACCTGATCGTGGGGCCCCTCGCTTAGCGCCAAAATCATTCTTATGAGTGTCAGTTGCTGAAAGAGGACGTGACATTCTCGTGCTAGGCCAAGCACCGGAAAGATCGCCTGCAACGATACAAAAGTCACTCAATCGTCGACCCTTCCTCCCTGGACCATGGGAATAAGAATCCGGTATCGTGGAAGAGGGAAAACGGTATTATAGCTAACGAGTGTGAACTTAGGGGGGATCGTCACCTTCCCGCGTGATTGTGGGTCGCCACTCCAAAGAAAGTGGACTGTGGAGGCTGAGTGATATCTACGTGTGGTACTGCCATCCGTCTTCTATCGTGCTTTAGTTACAAGGTACCTGGGGGAGACGAACTTGTGAAGGTTTCGGTGTTTTGTTGGAAACCACGATTCGTAATTCCGCGGAATTACCAGTGAACACAGTGAGGTACTCTGTCATTTTCACATGCCGCGCCATATAGAGCCGTACCATGCCATGTTAAGGGCATGGTATCATGTAGCCATGTGGAGCTACCAGCCGCCTCCGTGTCTCGCGTCGCTCTTGCCTGGCCTAGGCCGCGGGGAGTACCTACCACCACTACCCTGGTCTGTGTGTAGGGACACCACGCCAGGCACCCCGTGGTCCAGCTGACCACGTGTACGAAGTAGGAGGACGCCTTGACATTAGTGATGACACACCTTGACATTAGTGTTGACATAATTGTCATTATTGTTGACATAATTGTCATTATTGTTGACATAATTGTCATTATTGTTGACATAATTGTCATTATTGTTGACATAATTGTCATTACTGTTGACATAATTGTCATTATTGTTGACATAATTTGCTGAGGAAGTGTTTTGCAAGTGGCGTGGGCGGCAAAGTTTTACCGTGTTGAACCGTGTGGTACCGTGTAGAAAACTGTTGAAAGTTTGTGTCCTTGGTGTAATGCGTTGTGTATTGTGAAGGATTCCGTGAGAATTAAAGTCATTAACGTCACTGGGGAACATCATTGCTTAACGAGGGCATTGTTGTGCTGTTGAACAGCGTTGTGAGTAACGTAAATTTGTGGGTGCAGTTGCCTGTCCGTGCGACAGTTAGTTGAGCACCCTTTGCTAATTTGTGTAATTGCAACAATCACAGTGAGTTCACGCAGTGGTGAAGAATTGTCGGAAGGGCGACTAACGTAGTGTTAAGGAATTAACAAGCCGTCTTTAATTAAGTGATTGATTAACGTAAAGGGTTGACTACCTGTCATAGGCGAAGTCGAAGGCGCTGTCATAGCTGTTATAATTCGTTGACTGATCGTATCTGTCTGCGGGCAGGGGATTAAGCACTAGAGTAGCTGAATAAAGGGATTAGTATCCGCCACTTGGTGAATTCACACGGTATTGATGTAGTTGTTTATACAGGGTGTTGTGTAGCCTTGGGTAGTCGAATAATGGAACTCTCGTTAAGGTAATTTTGTCATAAGACCGGAAAGAGATCTGTCAGTTGGGTGATAGCAGTGTCTATCAATACTCCTCTGAATTAATAGGCTGTGGGTGTGATGTCATTAATTGGGAATTACTCACTAAATGCTTGACGTCTCAAGTGTGATGTAATTAAAGGGCTTTCGAGTTATTGTTGTCATTTGAGTGTCGTTGAGACACGATTGTGTTAACATAAATTGAATTGTTGCTGACCGCTGTGGACGGTCGATTTACGTAATTGTCTTAAATTCAATTAATGTAACTTTTATTATTGTGTGTGTCTTGAGAGACAAGTGTTAACGTAAGATTTTATAGGTGGTCATCAGTGTTGGATCACCCACCTAGTTACTTAGTACCTCGCTAGGAGGGCCATGAGTGTCATTCAAGATTTGTGATAATAGTATATTAATAATCGTGAGGGCCGTGACATATATTGATTGTAAGCTTGCGCCACCCATAAGCACCACTTTGTTCATTTAGTATCATTATTGAATCAGCGGCGACGGGAAGGATTCCGTGAGTCCATCAGGCTGTTGTATTAGCTGTTGCTAAATGTGCCACTGGGGAGACTGTAAATTAACGTAAACTCGTTGTTGTAGTAGTTCTAGATTTTTGTTGAATAAATTGTTATTGTTCTAGAAACGGTGGTTTAAGTTCAATCCCGCAACACCATTGTCCCACTTATGATGTTGTGCAACGCCTTGCGTGCTTATGTGTATATATAATAATATTTCTTTTGTAATTTTTTTTTACATGCAAGCAATTTAAATACAATAAAAACAAGACAAGAACATGAAAACGTAACAAAACAAAACAAAACAATAAACCACCGGCCAGAAGGGCCGACAGCACAGTACATCAAATTACAAAACATTATAAATGCATAAAAAACACAGTATACAAAATAGAAAACAACTTCAACACAAGCAAGCACAGTAACAGCACAAAACAAAACATTCTAAAACAAAACAAACATCAAGAGGTACAACATAAAGCATAACAAGAAAATCACAATATACAACAAACAAAACAAAAATAACAAACAAGTACAACATGAAATGCAATAATAAACACCAGCGCAAAGGTACATCACAGAAACAAGACATAAATAAAAGCACACACACCAAACCAACCGCCTCGCAACAAAGGGTGAGGCCAAAATATACAATAAGAACAAACAAGCAATCCATCTTCTTGAGGTTATCTTGAGATGATTTCGGGGCTTTTTAGTGTCCCCGCGGCCCGGTCCTCGACCAGGCCTCCACCCCCAGGAAGCAGCCCGTGACAGCTGACTAACACCCAGGTACCTATTTTACTGCTAGGTAACAGGGGCATAGGGTGAAAGAAACTCTGCCCATTGTTTCTCGCCGGCGCCTGGGATCGAACCCAGGACTACAGGATCACAAGTCCAGCGTGCTGTCCACTCGGCCGACCGGCTCCCTCCATGCAAGCAAGAAAACAAAACAACATACACAACAACAAACAAGCACCGGCCTGAAGGACTGAGAACAAAACACAACATAAAGGACATCATATAATATAACAAGAAAACACACAGCACACAACAAGCCAAAAATAAAGACAATAATAATAATAAAAAAATAAGAACATAAATAAAAACAAAAAAAAAAGAAAACAAAAACAACACAGTCTAGCAATGCATAAATAGAACACACATGGCAAAGTAACAACACAAAAGCAAACACATGAATAAAAACGCCCTCACCAAAACACCTGCCTCGCAACAAAGAAGGGAGAGGCATGGGCACAAAATACAGTAGGGCAAACAAAAGGCCATAGGGGCACACAACACTACAGTAACATGGAATCAGCTGATATATTTGCCCGGGAACAAGACCCGGGGGAACCGCACTTTGAACGCCTCCCAATGCAGCCACCTCCCCCAAGAGTCTTGACCGTCCACCGGGGGCGCCATGTCATCCGGAACCCCGGCAACAAACACCTGCAAACAGGGAACTCAGACGGTGTCACACCGGAGGCGAGTGACCGCCACCCTATTCAATACAATAGGAACCCGCCCATCATGAAAATCTTCCGGCCTTTCCAACAGCAGGGACTCGGCAACCACAGCCTCCAGTGCCCCACTTCGCAACTCTACACGAGGGGGCCGGACAGAGGGCACCACCACAGGGGCACCAGCGGCCACAGGCACACCACCAGACGACTGCAGGGAACCAGGGCGGCGCGCATCCTTACGTAAAGTCACCACCAGGCCACGTCCAGCACCAGCATCCGTATTATCCCTGGCAGCGGAAACCACCACACCCCACTACGGAGAGCCCCCCTGGCGGGGAAGAAACATAAGGCACACCTGAGACACGGGCATCAGCACCAGCAGGCACATGTACCTCCTACACCACCAACCGCGGGGATAACGACGCATCCGGATCCATGCCGTCGACACCCGAAGACCCACAGTCACTGAAGTCCCCAACATCGGCCCAGGCAGTAGACGAACGCCTGGAACGTTTGGGCTCTGGTCAGATATCGTCAGAGCTGGAAGCTGACCCAGAAACACGAGCACCACTAGCCAGACGAACCGACGCCCGACGCAGAACGGCAGCAGCCTCTACCTCAGGGGGGAACCGGACCACACTCAGCAGGAGGCTCCGCAGCCACCCCAGCACCCAGCACAGTAAGGACCTGAGGCGAGGATGCAGGGCCAGACTCAGCAGCCGAAGACGAGGGAGCAGACGGCGATGCCTCACGGGGAGCACCAGGAAGGCCCACTGGAGCAGCAGGGCGAAAAACAGGAGCAGGAGCATCATCCGACGGCACCACAACATCCGGTGGAGGGACTGTGACAACCGGTGGAACGTCGGGCGACGCTGGGGGAGCCTCATCAGCTTGCGGAACGTTCACCTCCTCACCCCCGGAGTCCTCCTCCAGAGGGAGCGGCAGGAAATACTCTTCTCGGAACAAGTTGATGGGAGCAACCGAAGCTGCAACACACCCAGCAGCCTGATGCCCCATTAAGCCACACCGGAAACAGGTACGGGGCTGCCAGGCATAGTACACCCGGACGTAGTACCCTATAAGCCGGACCGAAGATGGAATATCCGACCGCAGGCGCATCCCCAAGGTGCGAATGTTCGTCCGCCTACCCGCATATTACCCTGAGGAAAGAGTGTTCACCTACACACTGACATACCCCTACAGCCCCATACCGTTGAATGTAACGTCGGAGGAGGTCCTCGGGAAACTCCAGGGGCGCCCCATGCACACTGACACAAGTAAGGGCACTACGGTCCGAGATGGACACAGCCGGCACCACCCGGCAATGGCAACGAACGCCCCTCGTAACGACGGAGGAAGTCACGGTACTCCTGCTCCATCACAAACTTGATAACAACTCGGTGGGCAGTTACCAGCTCAACACTGTAGACGGCCATCACAGGAACACGGAGCATGTCGCACATAACCATTTCAATGTCCGCATACCCAGCACGACCAGTGAACTCCAGACCCACGAAGTTTACCCGGACAATAGGAGGAAGATGGCCTCCCATGGCAAGCTCGCCACGTCAACACACAGCCAGTCAGCAACAGCAGGAGAGGGGCAGAGACACCCACACCATCTGGCGACGAAAACGGCAAACACCTCAAACCACCATAGGCCAGGCGACACGTCTGTACCTCACTGCAGCTCCAGGTGGACTCCCCTGCTTATGTGTATATTGAGTCTGTTCCTAAAGCTCGAGTTCGAGTCATTGCACCACACTTCAAGAAATTCGAAATGAGTTCCAGTCGGTTACCCTTTAATAGTAATTAATCACTAGAAAGAGACAACGACCCAAGTAGACAGGTTTTCACCCGTGTGGTGGAAGCCTGGCGGTTTGCTTCTGCTTTTCCTATGGTCTCAAGTTAAAAAATTGTTAGTAAACAATTCTTTCTGTTTGAGGTCTGCCTCCCATGCGAGGTAGTTACATTAATTTAACATAACATCAAAAGGAAATATTTTTTTCATCAAGTAAAAGTCAGAGAAAAAATCTCACATACATTTTATGATAACAGTCTCTGTGAGGTTACCTTCCATGAGGACAATTTGTGAGGGAGTTGGCAGACCACTGTCTATGAAGGCACTTTGCTAAACGTCTTGGTCAATCTTCCTCTAATGAGGACCAGGTGGAAGAGTTTCGACTCAATCTAACTCTCACGGGGACAGTTTGGGTTTATGACTTTTTTTTTGTCATTTATTTCCCAAGAAGAATTTCGATATATGGCTTGCTATGCCTGCCTCGCAACGGGATAGCTTATTTGATCTATTAGACAACTTTGGAATATTTACCCAGCTCACCTAAAGAGATACAGGTGTACAAGAGGGTATATTCTCACAGGTATTGACTGAGGTTTACATGTTTAAAAGATACAGTAATGTGTAGGGATCTATACATTCATGCACTAGCGCAGTTGCACAGAATGTTGCCTGAGGTTTGCATGACAGTATACACAGCCTACAAGCGAGTGTGCATGAATGTACGCCTAGTGGTTCATAAATAGAGGCGTATGCATAGTAATACGCATGAAAGTATTCATTATTGTTCACAAAAAGGTCCACATAAAAGTTGTATAGGTAAATATACTTGCATATTTATGGATGTGATAACCATTATATACATCCAGTTACACCTCAGTAATTGGATGTGTACAGTATGTTCGCTGGTCGCGTCGGGTGCTAGTCACCTTGGGTGCTGGTCACCTGGGGTGATGGTCACCTGGGGTGCTGGTCACCTAGGGTGATGGTCACCTGGGGGTGCTGGTTACCTAGGGTGCTGGTCACTTGGGGTGCTGGTCACCTGGGGTGCTGGTCAACTGGGGTGCTGGTCACTTGGGGTGCTGGTCACCTGGGGTGCTGGTCACCTGGGGTGATGGTCACCCGGGGTGCTGGTCACCTAGGGTGATGGTCACCTGGGGGTGCTGGTCACCTAGGGTGCTGGTCACCTGAGGTGCTGGTCACCAAGGGTGCTGCATGGTCACCTGGGGTGCTGGTCACCTGGGGGTGCTGGTCACCTGGGGAGCTGGTCACCTGGGGTGCTGGTCACTTGGGATGCTGGTCACCTAGAGGTGCTGGTCACCTGGAGGTGCTGGTCACCTGGAGGTGCTGGTCACCTTGGGTGCGGGTAATCGTGGGGTGCTGGTCACCTAGGGTGCTGGTCACCTAGGGTGCTGGTAACCTGGGGTGCTGGTCAACTGGGATGCTGGTCACCTGGGTTGCTGGTCACCTGGGGTGCTGGTCACCTGGGGTGCTGGTCAACTGGTATGCTGGTCAATTGGGGTGCTGGTCACCTGGGGAGCTGGTCACCTGGGGTGCTTGTCACCTAGGGTGCTAATCACCTCTGATGCTGGTCACCTGGGGTGCTGGTCACTTGGGGTGCTGGTCACCTTTGGGTGCTGGTCAACTGGGTTGCTGGTCACTTGGGGTGCTGGTCACCTGTGGTGCTGGTCAACTGGGTTGTTGGTCACCTGGGGTGCTGGTCACCTAGGGTGCTGGTCACATGGGGTGCTGGTCACCTGGGGTGCTGGTCACCTGTGGTGCTGGTCAACTGGGTTGTTGGTCACCTGGGGTGCTGGTCACTTGCGGTGCTGGTCACTTGGGGTGATGGTCACCTGGGGTGCTGGTCACCTGGGGTGCTGGTCACCTAACGTGCTGGTCACCTGGGGTGCTGGTCACCTGGGGTGCTGGACACATAGGGTGCTGGTCCCCAGGGGTGCTGGTCACCTGGGGTGCTGGTCACCTGGGGTGCTGGTCACCTGGGGTGCGTGTCATCATAGGGTGCTGGTCACCTGGGGTGCTGGTCACCTGGGGTTCTGGGATGCTGGTCACCTAGGGTGCTGCATGGTATCCTGGGGTGCTGGTTACCTGGGGGTGCTGGTCACCTAGGGTGATGGTCACCTAGGGTGCTGGTCACCTGGGGTGCAGGTCACCTAGGGTGATGGTCACCTGGGGGTACTGGTCATCTAGGGTGCTGGTCACCTAGGGTGCTGGTCACCTGGGGTGCTGGTCACCTGGGGTGCTGGTCACCTAGGGTGATGGTCACCTGGGGTGCTGGTCACCTAGGGTGATGGTCACCTGTGGTTCTGGTCACCTAGGGTGCCGGTCATCTGGGGTGCTGGTTACCTGGGGAGCTGGTCACCTGGGGTGCTGGTCACCTGGGATGCTGGTCACCTGGGATGCTGGTCACCTGGAGGTGCTGGTCACCTGGGGTGATGGTCACCTGGGGTTCTGGTCACCTGGGGTGCTGGTCACTTGGGGTGCTGGTCACCTGGGGTGCGGGTCATCATGGGGTGCTGGTCACCTAGGGTGTTGGTCACCTGGGGTGCTGGTCACCTGGGGTGCTGATCACCTGCGGTGCTGGTCACCTGGGGTGCTGGTCACCCGGGATGCTGGTCACCTGGGATGCTGGTCACCTGGAGGTGCTGGTCACCTGAGGTACTGCTGGTCACCTGGGGTGCTGGTCACCTGGGGAGCGGGTCATCAAAGGGTGATGGTCACCTGGGGTTGCTGATCACCTAGGATGCTGGTCACCTGGGGTGCTGGTAACCTGGGTTCTGGTCACCTCTGGTGCTGGTCACCTGGGGTGCTGGTCACCTGGGGTGCTGGTCATCTGGGTTTCTGGTCACCTCTGGTGCTGGTCACCTCTGGTGCTGGTCAACTGGGTTGCTGGTCACCTGTGGTGCTGGTCACCTGGGGTGCTGGTCACCTGGGGTGCTGGTCACCTAACGTGCTGGTCACCTGGGGTGCTGGTCACCTGGGGTGCTGGACACCTTGGATGCTGGTCACCTAAGGTGCTGGTCACCTAAGGTGCTGTTCACCTGGGGTGCTGGTCACCTGGGGTGCTGGTCACCTGGGGTGCTGGTCACCTGGGGTGCTGGTCACCTGGGGTGCTGGTCACCTGGGGTGCTGGTCACCTGGGGTGCTGGTCACCTGGGGTGCTGGTCACCTGGGGTGATGGTCACCTGGGGGTGCTGGTCACCTAGGGTGCTGGTCCCCTGCGGTCATGGTCACCTGGGTGCTGGTCACCTGGGGTGATGGTCACCTAGGGCGCTGGCCACATGGGGTGCTGGTCACCTGGGGTGATGGTAACCTGGGGATGCTGCTCACCTGGGGTGCTGGTCACATGGGGTGCTGGTCACATGGGGTGCTGGACACATGGGGTGCTGGTCACCTGGGGTGCTGGACACATGGGGTGCTGGGCACCTAGGGGGCGGGTTACCAGGGGTGCTGGTCACCTGGGGTGATGGTAACCTGGGGATGCTGCTCACCTGGGGTGCTGGTCACCTGGGGTGCTGGTCACATGGGGTGCTGGTCACCTGGGGTGCTGGTCACCTAGGATGCTGGTCACCTGGGGTGCTGGTAACCTGGGGGGTGCTGGTCACCCGGGGTTCTGGTCACCTCTGGTGCTGGTCACCTGGGGTGCTGGTCGCCTAGGGTGCTGGTCACCTGGTGTGCTGGTCACCTAGGGTGCTGATCACCTGGGGTGCTGGTAACCTGGGGTGCTGGTTACCTGGGGTGCTGGTTACCTGGGGTGCTAGTCACCTGGGGTGTTGGTCACCTCTGGTGCTGGTCACCTGGGGTGCTGGTCAACTGGGGTTGCTGGGCACCTGGGGTGCTGGTCACCTGGGAGTACTGGTCACCTGGGGTGCTGGTCACCTGGGGTACTGGTCGCCTGGGGTGCTGGACACCTGGGAGTACTGGTCACCTGGGGTGCTGGTCACCTGGGGTGCGGGTCATCATGGGGTGATGGTCACCTAGGGCGCTGGCCACATGGGGTGCTGGTCACCTGGGGTGCTGGTCACCTGGGGTGCTGGTCACCTAGGGTGCTGGTCACCTGGGCTGCTGTTCACCTGAGGTGCTTGTCACCTGGGGTGCTGGTCACCTGGGAGTACTGGTCACCTGGGGTGCTGGTCACGTGGGGTGCTGGTCACCTGGGGTGCTCGTCAACTGGGGTGCTCGTCACCTGGGGTGCTGGTCACCTGGGGTGCTGGTCTCCTAGGGTGCTGGTCACCTGGGGTGCTGCTCACCTAGGGAGCTGGTCACCTGGGGTGCTGGTCATCTCTGGTGCTTGTCACCTGGGGTGCTGGTCACCTGGGGTGCTGGTCATCTGGGGGTGCTGGTCACCTGGAGTGCTGGTCACCTGGGGTGCTGATCACCTGGGGTGCTGGTCACCTTGGGTGCTGGTCAACTGGGGTGCTCTTCACCTGGGGTGATGGTCACCTGGGGTGCTGGTCACCTAAGGTTCTGGTCACCTAGGGTGCTGGTCACCTAAGGTTCTGGTCACCTAGGGTGCTGGTCACCTAGGGTGCTTGTCAACTGGGGTGCTCTTCACTTGGGGTGATGGTCACCTGTGGGTGCTGGTCACCTAGGGTACTGGTCACCTAGGGTGCTGGTCACCTAAGGTTCTGGTCACCTAGGGTGCTGGTCACCTAAGGTGCTGGTTACCTGGGGTGCTGCTCACCTGGGTGTTGGTCACCTGGTGGTGCTGCTCACCTGGGGTGCTGGTCACCTGGGGTTGCTGGTCACCTGGGGTTGCTGGTCACCTGGGGTGCTGGTCACCTGAGGCTGCTGGTCACCTGGGGTGCTGGTCACCTGGGGTGCTGGTCACCTGGGGTGCTGGTCACCTGGGGTGCTGGTCACCTGGGGTGCTGAGTATCGTCCTCAATGGTCACACGTAAGTGCCTACCTGACTCGCCAGTCAACCCAACTACTGAAATCTTTTGTTCCTCAGAGAAAACTTTCCCCTTAACTTCGAGGTTTGTCTAAGAGCATTTAGCAGCTTTTCTTTAATCTTTACATCCTGTTGTCGTAAGAAAGCGCTTTAATAACAATAACTGTATTTTGGCTTGAAATTTATCCCCACCTAAAACTGCCATCGGAACAAAGAAGCCCTCTCTGGTCACTGTGGATGCTAAGTGCTTGTTAACTGCTCTGTACAAAGTGGTAGCTATGATCACAATTACTTTGTGTCCCTCCTCCCAGGTCGCCCTGAACGGCCGGTGGCGTGTGTGGTGGTGAACAAGACCTACGACTCCCTGGTAGTTGGGTGCAGACCGGGATTTGACGGCGGCCTTCCACAAACCTTTACTGCTAAGGTTAGTCTCTGGTGTATATATACATACAAATGCCTACACAGACACACACACGCACACACACAAAACACACACACACACACACACACACACACACACACACACACACACACACACACACACACACACACACACACACACACACACACACTCTATATTTCTCTCTCCTCTCTCTCTCTCTCTCTTTCTTTTACGGACAAAGCCACCGTACCCTCCCTGCCACCCCCCACCGCCACCCCCCCCATGCAACGAGGCACGAACTAAACTCCTCCACTCCACACCCCAAGACAATCTCTCACCCCAAAGACTACTTCCTCACAGCCTCTTTTATCTTCCTCACCCATGTAATAACCCCACAGAGCGGGCACCCTCCCATGTTGGTGGAATTAACTCCCTGGGTAAATGAGATTGGACAGTTGGCAAATGTTTGCCTCAAAGTAATATACTCACATATTTGGCGATTACAAATAAGGCCAAATGAACCAAGAGAAAGAGAACAAGAAGGTAACCCAGACGTGTACTAGAGCTCACTGAAACGCAATTGCCAGGCATCATACCAACTGCTGTGTTCCCGCCTGTACTATAATGTAATAAGGCAAGACAGGCAAGGAAGGAGAGGAGGTGGTGTGGCCCTGCTCATAAGAAAGAACTTGAGTTTAAAGGAGATGAATATCCCAAGCTGCGTAGGGTTATTAGGCTACATAACAGGCACCATGACAGAGGAAGTTCCAAAGACAGTAGCAGCAGTGATATATGCTATATCGCCCTCCAGTAAATGAGAGAAGTATGACAGAAACAACTTTGCAAATAGTATTAATAATCCAAATGGCAGCCTCTGTTGCCTGTATGAATAAATCCCGACATAAAATCATGTGAAGACATATGCCATGAAAAAATTTACTTTGAGAACAAAGAACCTTCTGGGGGATAGAAATATTGAGAGATAAACAATATGACGTCTCAACAAGATACTTTTTCAGCCAATATGTCAGAGAACCCACAAGAATGAGAGGAAATGACGAACTAGCAAAGATTTGACCTCATATTCCCTCTAAACGATTGAAAAATAAGGGAAACCATTTTGGAAGCCCCAAAGGAAATGCGTGATCACGGTGTATTGACGTTTAAATATCTGGTGGAAGTAGGGATAATTTACTGAAGGAAGAGACCGGAAAACAAGCGGCTCTTACATTCAATAGTAAAACCAAACGAACAGCAGAAGGTCCAGAAAGGAATACGGAACAACACGAGAATGATTGTTCTCTGAGAGAATCAACAGAGAATGCATAGTCGAACAGCAGAGAGCATCAACAGCAGTACACGGAATGAGAGCTAAGCTTCTAATCATGGGGGACCTAAATCGTGAAGAGATTGATTGGGAATCGTGAAATCCCTATGGTGGGGTAAAAATATGCGGAACAAAATTAGTAAAAGTTTTGGAAAGAAAATTCTTCAAACAAATATAAAGGATGGCACGTGTGAAAGGAGAGAGATACACCAAGTCTAATGGAGGTGATTTCAACCCAGATGTAGTAAGGTATCGAGAACTTTGTACTCGAAATACTACTAGTATCCAGTGATCAATGGGTGCAACTATTTCGCTTATAAATTTTGACAATAAGACAAAGGGTTAGAGAACGGAAAGTAGAGTATGGAAAAAGTATAGACTTTAAAAATAGCGGATAATTTTAAAATAAAAGTATCATACAATTGTGCAATAAGAGGAAAACTTAGAGGGAAGGCAGGCCAGGAAATGGTGGACCAAATCAGACTGAAATGCAGACAAGCAGAATACAGATTCACCCCAACATCATGGAAAAAAAATACAGTGGAGAATCTAATAATCCTTGGTTCAAATAATAATGGCAAGAAACATAAACGAAAAACAGGAGAAACTGGCAGAAGTACATAGGTAAAAATGCAGAAGAAAACAGGAAGAGGTTCAACAGGGCTAGGAATAAATACATAAAATATAAGAAGAGTATCAATGACAAACTAGGAATATGATAGTGTTTATAAAGCAAAAGAAACAACAAAAACTCCTACATACCATCTAAAAAGGAAATAACAGAAAGAGACCAAGTGACTAGATTACAAAAAAGGGGGATTTGAAAATACTGGAAATGATAACGAAGTTTTCAAGGAATTAAACACTCTTTCCATGAGGTGTTCCGAACTCGAGCCTGAACTAGCCAGAAAAAAATGATACGATGAATTACGAGAACCTTTAAATCCAGGGATTCCATCACAATGGTCGTACTATGCAAACTTCCAATCTCTTGTGCTGTCCCGTCGAGAGTACTTCCCCCCTTCAGAGCAGGAGAGATTGATGAAATAGAGGGGATACAGAGAACATATGTTGCATACTATATACATATAGAACACCTATACTATTGGGATCGTCTCAAACCTCTCCAAATGTACTCTTTAGTAAGGAGACGAGAGAGGTATCAATATATATATATATATATATATATATATATATATATATATATATATATATATATATATATATATATATATATATATATATCTATTCTTAATGCCCACTTACCTAAACACGCAAGAAAAGTTATTCAACTTTAGAACACTTTCCCACCAGGAGACTCGAACCCTAGCCAGCAGAGAAGCCTTCCAGCAACTGGCATAACAGGTAACGCCTTAACCCACTGCACCACGCTCAGACCCTTAAAAGAGATGGTAATTTCGGGGTATTTCAACACTCCAAAGACTACCACCTCCCAAGAGCACTTGACCCCTCACTTGCTCTAGTGCTCTTGGGAGGTGGTAGTCTTTGGAGTGTTGAAATACCCCGAAATTACCATCTCTTTTAAGGGTCTGAGCGTGGTTTAAGGCGGGTTAAGGCATTACCTGTTATGCCAGTTGCTGGAAGGCTTCTGTGCTGGCTAGGGTTCGAGTCTCCTGGTGGGAAAGTGTTCTAAAGTTGAATATATATATATATATATATATATATATATATATATATATATATATATATATATATATATATATATATATATATAATATATATATATATATATACATATATATATATATATATATATATATATATATATATATATATATGTGAGAAAGCTGCATGAACGCGCAAGCCATATATCACCAAGAACTCTTTGACCCGGCCAGGATTCGAACCCATGCCGTCCAGGATCACCCCTAAACGTACACAGTACCGTGACCACCGCACCAATATATATATATATATATATATATATATATATATATATATATATAATATAAGTGTATATATATATATAAGTGTAGGGACCCATAGCCTCGGAGAAGAAAATAAAGAGTACTCAGAGAAGACCTTGTGGATCCTCACTGAACACTTTGATATTTTCTTCTCCTACCACCCCTATTCTTTTGGTATGTGTGTATATTTATCTAACTTTATTTGAAAATGTCATTACACAAAAAAGTTACAGTATTGATTACATGCAGGGTACAAGCCTGCTTGTCACAAGTTGAAAAGCTCCTCCAGCTCCTCAGATGGCGGGCAGGAACCATGGATGCAGTGAGCATTTCCTCTCTGGATTGCCACACTGAGGCGCTGAAAAAGAAAACTGGCAGCTCTAGGGTCTCTAGTTGTTTCGATTAGCTTAGACCCCAACTCCTTCAAAAAGCTAGCAGCACTTTTACCCCAGGCACCAAGTGTCTCTGAGGCAATGGGGACAAAATTGTAGTGGTGCTCAAGGTCTCTGTGTTTACGTGACTTGGCCGCTTCCCGGTGATTGGCAGCTCCTCCTGCTTGAGTAGCACTGAAGTCAACATAGGTATTGGCTAAAGTTGAGACGCAAGTGTAGTCCCACACCAACTGTCTACCATTCTTCCAGGGGTTCACCGTGATTCCATCTGGGCGACCGACAGGCTCATTAGAGTTGTGGGACATTAGGTAGCGGGGCTCTCTCTCTGCTGGACAGCCGGCTGTGGTAAGGCTTCTCTTAATAATGTCATTGACCTTGCCGTGTCTTGCATGCCATCCTCCTGTCCTTTGGCAGAGAAGGCCATGCCGTCCGTACCTGTCGGCCTCTGCCTCGCCGCAAATAAACCTGTATTCGGTGTGGATTGGGGCAGCGAGACGGAGAGCCACAGCAATTCGGAGGGCCTGCGGTGTGAGACGGGTGCCGGTTGCTGACATTGGGATTGTTAATAGGAAATCACCTGCATTGGGAGCTGCTACCGCTCTAAGTCGGGCAGTGTCATGTGGTGTTGTCGCAGCTTCTAGCAAAGTCGCAGCTTCTTGGTCGGCAATGGGGCGATCCCAGCTGGATTGCTTATGGGCTTCAGAAGGCAGTGGTTGGGGTGCTGGTCCTGCGAGAGAGACCCATTTGGTTGTGCAGTCTGTGAAGCTGGGATCATGTACCCCTGCCTGTTGAACTAGGTGCTCAGGTAGGATTTCCTTCACCAAGTTGTCAGACCCCACTGAAGAGGACAGGAACGCTGGTACAGCAATTTGTGTTGCTGTGCGCACGCCAAGGCCCCTGAGTCTGACAGGAAGGGAGGCCTGTTTCCACTGCGAGTTGCTGAGGGAAAGATCGAGGGCTTTTTCTAGTGTTGATTTCAGCAAGCTGTCGTACTCTTCTAATTTAATATTGTTGAAAGATGGCGAACATCTTAGAAAGTAGGTCAGCCTGGGGAGGGACAAGCATCTGGTGATGAGGTAAAGTGCATCATGGGCATCGATGTCTTCAATCCTCTCGTTCATTCTCTTCAGGTCAGTGATCTTCTTACCAAGGACCTCGTCGATGGCATTCCTTCCAAGAGGAGCACCTAGGAGTGTGCTGTCCTCAGGGTTGGTTGTATGAATGTCAGGCAAAACAACCTTTATTTGCTCTATTATGTGCTGGTTGGTGGAGGTTATTTCGCACTTGGAAGGGTTCAGGGTGAGGCCTAGACTTGCTCCTTGCTCCTGAATTATTCTTATGTCGTCCAAGAGTGCGTCTGGGGAGCCGGCTAGAGTACCATCGTCCAAGAACCAAATGTTGAGCTCACTGGACAGGTTATCGGTGACTTCCTTGATGACTAGGCAGAAAAGAAAAGGAGCAAGGGGGTCACCCTGTTGGACACCTTCTTGTGATTCGATTTCATGTTCCCCAAACATATATATATATATATATATATATATATATATATATATATATATATATATATATATATATATATATATATGTATATATATATATACATATATATATATATATATATATATATATATATATATATATATATATATATATATATATATATATATATATATATATATACATATTGTACCTAGTAGCCAGAATGTCGTACTTGGCCTACTATGCAAGGCCCGATTTGCCTAATAAGCCAAGTTTTCCTGAATTTATATATTTTCCAATTTTTTTCTTATCAAATGATAAATCTGTCCATTTCATTATGTATAAGTTAATATGTTTATATTTGAGTTAAACCTAACGTAGATATATGACCGAACCTAACCAATCCTACCTAACCTAACCTAATTTATCTTAACCTAACCTAAACTAACACAACTAAGTCAATAAATTATGGTCTTAATATAAAATAATAATAATAATTCAAATAAACTATTAGGAAAATTTTTTTTGAAAATAAAGAAAATCACTCGGCCTATTAGGCAAATCGGGTCTAGCATAGTAGGCCGAAAAATGCATTCTGGCTCCTAGGTACGATACATGTTTATATATATATTATAGAATTCCAATCTCTCCCAGGCTCTCTCCTTCACCATCTCATTGCCTGGGAGAGAATGGTATTCTGTGGGTTAAATACCCCGGAATTCCTAACTCTCTTATGGCTTTGAAGCATTGTGCAGTGGATAACCCACAGAATACCATTCTCTCCCAGGCAATGAGATGGTGAAGGAGAGAGCCTGGGAGAGAATGGAATTCTATAATATATATATAAACATGTATCGTACCTAGGAGCCAGAATGCATTTTTCGGCCTACTATGCTAGACCCGATTTGCCTAATAGGCCGAGTGATTTACTTTTTTTCAATAAATTTTTTCCTAATAGTTTATTTGAATTATTATTATTATTTTATATTAAGACCATAATTTATTGACTTAGTTGTGTTAGTTTAGGTTAGGTTATATATATATATATATATATATATATATATATATATATATATATATATATATATATATATATATATATATATATATATATATATATATAAACATATATATGAAAAAAAACTGAAGGGGTACGTCCCAAATTCGCACAGGAAAATAACAGTATACTGGAGTGAACGATATGGAAGGAAATGTAGAAAAGAACCAGTGAAAAACGAAAAACAGAAATGTCACAGGCACAATCAGAGAACACTCTATGAATATCAGAGGTCCACGGTTGTTCAACATCCTCCCAACGGGCATAAGAAATATTGCCGGAACAAAAGTGAATGTCTTTTAGAGAAAACTGGACACTTTTCTTCAAAAGTGTTAGACCAACCGGGCTGTAATCCATGCAACAACCTGTTGGACCAAGCTCTCAAAAGTCAACACTCGGCCCAGAGCCGAGCTTGAGGGGTAGAAGAACTTGCAAAACTCCACCAAGGTATGATCAAGGCAAGATATGTTATAGGATCGTCGGTTTTTATGTAGATACTGGCAAATTGTGGATAGCGGGAAATTTCCGTTCGTTATCCCGAGATCAATGAATAATGATGTATGTTACTAAGATCACTAATTTTATTACCCATCTAAATTGTGTTGATTTCGTTCTAGCTTCAGGATACTTCTGCTCCTACCTAATAATCGGATGAACTGATCTATTTTGAAAAGTTATGGAACTACTTTTAAAGCCAAATTAAATGCAAAAGGATTTGCCTGGTATCTTTTACGTCATGGTATAAATGTGTATTTGTTTACTAGGAACACATGCGAATTTGTCGACTACGAACGTACACGCATTTGTCGATTTAGGAACACATGCGAATTTGTCGACTACGAACGCATTCATATTTGTCGACTAGGAACGAACGAGTATTTGTAGACTAGGAACACGTGCGAATTTGTCGACTACGAACGTACGCGCATTTGTCGACAAAGGACGCACGCGTCCTTAGTCGAAATCTAGCAGCCCGTCCTCCTGTTTTGGTAATACTTATAGTAACGAGGAGGATCATAGACCTACAACGAAATTAGAACGTAAAAATCTGATCTATTATGTTGGACAAACCAGAAAACTATTTTTTTACTTTTGTTGTTTTGACAAATTAAGTTAACTATCGTACCCTCCCTAGGCTTAATACACGATATCTGAGGCCTAATATAGTACATATGTGTACTATACTACGTTTAGGAATATTTAAGTTTGTATTTTAGCTTCATTTATTTTAAAAGAACTCCTTACTAGTCAGTATACTACTATTTAAAAGCTAAGAACATACGAATTCTGACTATTGACGATCGTCACAATACATACTATCTAAACAGTAGGATGGGTTGCAGCGTTAATACTACAGGTTCCGGAGGTGTATCAGTGTTCTGTATAGGACTTCAGGCAGAATATGGCATATATTCTGTGTGCTAGATGGATCTGGTGAGGTGGGCAGATCGTGTATTTTCCACCACCAGAGTTTAACTATGACTGCATTCCCACACTTCTTGGTGCACGTACCCTCGTGTGGTGCGCCTATCTCATCGTACCGTCATCTAGCATGCTTCAACGATTCTCGTATCCACCAAAGGTACACTTGTGGCAACATCGGACGTTCTTCAGCTCCTCTTACTGCCAGTATTTCAACTGTCGAGGTTTCTACCACAGTGGAGAGTTACAGCCATGACTGCTGCCTTGTGGCATCTCTCTTATTTACCCCATACACTTTCTGGAGTGTCTCTTGGTATCGAATGGGATTCAGTTACCCATTATTCTGACTATACGGCGAACATAACTAGTCACTATGACACTACGTGCATAACACAGCATTCTTGTGAATGCTGTGTTAGTATTGATTATATTTATTTCTAGGAAAAACTTTCCAATATAGATGTTGTTCTTTGATACGTGGTATTTTAAATGATATTCAACCTATTTCGAAAAGTAAGATACAATTGTTCAATTTGTGATTCTAACAATCGCACTCGTGATTATATCAATCTAAAACTCGTGTTCATATCAACCTATAACTCAGGATCGTATTATAACGCGATATCATATCATATTATAGCTCATCATATCATAGTATAGCTCATCATATATATTAGTATTGCTCATCATATCAAATTATAACTCGAGATTATCATATTATAACTCATGATCATATCACCAAATTATTTCTGATCATAAAAATAAAAAACTGTCAATTGACGTCATGAGAACTGCTCAAGTGCCAATGCATCTTACGAGTCTATCAATATGAAAACACACATCTAGCGCTGTTTATCGTCAATAACACAAAATACATCTCTGAGAAATACTTTTCCTCGACACATAAATCCTGAAAGCCGGCCTCATTCGCTGTCACCTCCCGTATGTGACAGTGTCATTAATATTTATGTTTCGTTACTTGCTATATTTGTGAAGACTATGTTTTACATATATATATAATATATATATATATATATATATATATATATATATATATATAGTATATTATATATATATATATATATATTATATATATATATATATATAGATATATATATATATAATATATATAATATATATATATATATATATATATATATATATATATATATATATAATATATATATATATATATATATATATAATATATATATTAATAATGAAGGGAGTACCACCTCTGGCTGGAAGAAGGGGGACCCATAGCCTCGGAGAAATCACACATAACGCATTGGAGGGAATGTAGGTCTCCTCCAATACAGTTTCTGTGTGCTTTTCTCCTACCACCCCCTTCCTTTTTTTTTTTGCTTTATTGTGTATTTAAGGTTACAAAACATACAAGACAAATGCCTAAAGGTTATGTATCTCTTGAAGCTCCTCCGCTTCCGGACAGGAACCGAGGACGCAGCAAGCATTTCCCCTCTGGATCGCCACACTGAGGCGCTGAAACAAAAAACTGCAAGCCCTTGGGTCTCTGGTGACGTCGATGAGCTTGGAACCCATTCCTTGAGAAATCCTAAGGCACTCTTGCCCCAGGGGCCATGCGTCTCAGACGCTATGGGAACAAAGAGGTATTGGCCTGCCAGTCGCCTGTATTTGAGAATTTTGCTGTTTCCCTGTGGTTGGCCGCCCCACCTGCTTGATCAGCTCCGAAGTGTACATAGGTGTCAGCCAGGGTGGATACACATGTGTAGTCCCACACCAACTGTCTACCCTCCTTCCATGAGTATATGGTGATGCCATCAGGGCGAAGTGCGGGGAAATCCGGGTTCTGGACCCCTAGGATGCGAGGTTCTCTCTCCGCTGGCACTTAGCTGAGACGAGGCTTCTCTTGATGATGTCATTGACCTCGTTGTGTCTTGCATGCCAGCCCTTTGTGCTTCCACAATGCAACCCATGCAGTCCGTATTGGTCTGCTTCCACCCTGTTGCAAATACACTTGTATTCAGTGTAATTGGGGCACCAAGGCGGAGGGCCACTGCTACACGAAGGGATTCTGGATCTAGGCGCGTGCCCATTGCTGACATGGGTACTGCCAGGAGGAAGTCTCCTGCATGGGGGGCACGCACTGCTCTGAGGCGGGCTTTCTCCTTGTCTGATGTTGCGGCGCTGAGCATGGCATCAGCTACTTTTTCCACTAGAGGGTGGTCCCAGCCGGACTGTTTGTGTTGTTTTGTTGGCTCTATAATGGTTGCTGGGGCTGCCAGAACATCCCACTGATTTGAACATTCAGTGAAAGCAGGATCGTGTATTCCTGCTGAATATCTCAAGGTTGCAGGTAAGATATCTCTGACGAGGTCGTGCGATGCATGGGCAGGCAAAGGAAAGGAAGGCTGGTAGAGCAATTTGGGAGGCTGTGCAGACACCAAGGCCGCCAAGTCTTACAGGAAGGGTTGCTTGCTCCCACTGAGAGTCGTCCAATGGCAGGTTCAGGACTTTCACCAGCATGGACCTCAGAAGGGTGTCATACACATTTAACTTAGGGCTGCTGTAGGATGGAGAACATCTCAGAAAGTAGGTCAACTTAGGGAGAGACAGATCTTGTGAGGAGAAAGAGAGCATCATGGGCATCAATCTTGTCAATCCTGTCCAGCATTCTCTTTAGATCAGTGATTTTTGCAGCCAGGACCTCCTCGATTGCTCGTGGGCCAATGGGCGCACCCAGGAGAGTGCAGTCCGGTGGCTCGACAATGAGAATGTCTGGAAGAACATTTTGTATTTGCCCAGTGATGTCTGGGTTGCGGGAATTATTTCACACTTGGATGCATTGAGAATGAGGCCTAAGGCTGCTCCCTGCTCCTGGATTTTCCTTATATCCTCCAAAATGGTTTCTGGGGTTCCAGCGAGAGTGCCATCATCCAGGTACCAGATGTTTAGCTCGCTTGTCAGACTATCAGTGACCTCTTTGATAGCTAGGCAGAAAAGGAGGGGTGCTAAGGGGTCACCTTGTTGAACACCTTCACAGGAGTTTATTTCATGCTCCCCAAAAAGGAGCTTAGAGTCCCCACTGTAGCACGATCGGATGAACGGGTAAAGGGGACGGAAATGGTTGTGTACAGCCCTGAGGAACAGCGTCTCGTCTGACTTGATTGAAAGCATTTTTGAAGTCAAGCTTTACTAGTGCCTTCTGGTCCGAGAGATCAGCAATGTAAGCCCGCGCTGCGTGTGCTGCAGCTTCACAACCTAGGGGAATCCCAAACCCGAGCTGGTGAGGTTTCAGCAAGGTGGCTGCTTCCTGGCTGATAGATCTCACTGCAGCCTTAGCTACGAGGCGTCGGAGGGTGTTGCCAACGGCAATGGGCCTGATACCCCTATCCTTCTTCTTTAGAGCACAGAGTGCTGCTCCATAAAAGACAGGCCTGATATCCTCAGGGATGACGCCAGCCAACACATGTTGGAGAATCTGGTAAGCTCCACTAGAAGGTCCTTTGCAGCATCTCCAAGCACCGGGTTCAGCATTTGTTGATGTGCTGGGGTCTTAGACCTGTAAAGCCCCCTGCTGAACCTGTTGGGAAAGACATGGCTGCTTTGTACACCTCAGATTCTCGAACAGTCAAGGGTTCTATGCCAGCATTGTTTTCCTGGGGATCCCTGCTGCTGTCGGGGGCTCTGCGTGGTGTTTGTCTTGAAGAGCCTCTGCTGTCGTGGCGTTCCTGGGGGCAATAGTGTCATCGCTGGTCATGATTCTGATGGCACCTGTGGTATTGCCCTCTTCTATTTTCCTGGTGATCTGTGCTCTCATTTGTGGTTCTCAGATGAGTTATTGTTGGTCGTCCTGCGGCTGGTGTTCTTGGCACGAGGGGGGAGGCGGACCAGGTTGTCTGCTCTGGGAAATTCATTAAGTGCCCTGATTACAGAGGTTGCTAATGACTTGTCTCTCCTGGGCGGTAATGCTAGGCATGCATTCCCAAATAGAAGGAGATTGTGCCACGATGCAGAGATTCTGGGAGCATTGTGACCTTTGTCAGCAGACTGGTGAGTTTGGCTGCTGCTTGGTGACAGGCAGCCTTGGGGATGTGGGGCA
Source organism: Procambarus virginalis (assembly GCA_020271785.1). Lineage (NCBI taxonomy): Eukaryota > Metazoa > Arthropoda > Malacostraca > Decapoda > Cambaridae > Procambarus > Procambarus virginalis. Next base: position 29,505 of record WNGS01113330.1, read on the forward strand.
AGGTTCTGGTGGACGTCGCTTTGACTGCTTCAAGCAGATTATTTGCTGAAATGAAGTTGAGGGAGGTATTGTTCCTCGCTCCTGCAGCAGGTTGGCCATCGTCGCTGCCCCCTGGGCAGGCGCCTAGACCCTAGACAGCCACCTGAATTGACAGTATGATAGCGGACAGTTCCATTTGAATTGAGACGATACCGTCTGTCACACACTTGACAGTTTCCTCTTGGGAGTTCATCTTCTTGGCTGGAAAGAGGCTGTGTGTCAGGTGCGACATGTGCCATGCCTAGATGTGATGACGCCTGGCTGCCCACTGAGTGCACCCTCTCCTTCCCAGGTGGAGAGTAACACGGCAAGCATTATACTCTCCTGGGGCAGTTGGGCATGGCTCGGCACCGTGTGTGGGTAGGCTGTGTGTTGATGGGCGGCTGGCTGGGTCGGGCGCAGGTAGCGGGGAGGGGAAGATGGCGGGCGGGGGTGGTGGAGGGGGGCACGCGAGGGAGGCCGCCGTCACACTTGTTACACACTATCAACACTCGGGGAAATCACACTTGTTACACACTATCAACACTCGGGAAATCACTAGTGCACTTTGTTTTAACACTACACTCACCGATTTGCTTATGAACGCACTAACTTTCCACTACCCACTGTAGGCAGCTCGAGAGCTGCCTACATATAATATATATATATATATATATATATAATATATATATATAATATATATATATCTATAATAAATATATTATATATATATCATGCCTAGTAGCCAGAACGCACATCTCAGCCTACTATGCAAGGCCCGATTTGCCTAATGACCAAGTTTTCACGAATTAATGTTTTTCGACTGCCTAACCTACCTAACCTGCCTAACCTAACTTTTTTCTGCTACCTAACCTAACCTAACCTATAAAATAGTAGGTAGGTTAGGTTAGGTAGGGTTGGTTAGGTTCGGTCATATATCTACGTTAATTTTAACTCCAATAAAATAAAATTGACCTCATACATAATGAAATGGGTAGCTTTATCATTTCATAAGAAAAAAAAATAGAGAAAATATATTAATCCAGGAAAACTTGGCTTATTAGGCAAATCGGCCTTGCATAGTAGGCTGAGAAGTGCGTTCTGGCTACTAGGTACATATATATATATATATATATATATATATATATATATATAT
>WNGS01113342.1:0-15909 GCA_020271785.1 Procambarus virginalis
GAGAATAGTAGAGACATTAGGCTATGATCATGTTTAATTATATAAGAAATAGAAAGAGTCCTAAGATACTGCCCGGTGGCACTCAACGGTAATTGGTAGACGTTGGGAAGAAGTGTATCATTGATGGTTACATATTGGTGTCTGTTACTAAGATAGGATCGGATGTAGTCAAGGGCAAGGCCACGGATTCCATAATGCTGAAGTTTTAAGTAAGAGGTAGTGTGATTAACAGTATCAAAGGCTTTCTTAGGTCAATGAAGAGTCCAATTGGAAACTCATTTTTGTCAAGGGCTGAGTAGATTACGTCAAGGAGACTAATGATTGCATCGTTGGTGCTCTTTTAACGTAAGATTGTGTGGTAAAGTTAGTATTAAATTGTTGTTGGTGTGATTGTGTATGGGGGGTGTTAAGGGTTAATAAATAAGTAAGTTTGAACAGAGTATCCCTTTTTTCTGTGTGGGAGTACAATAATCTATTCCTAGACTAACCGGGTTAGTAGCAAGCATTTATTACTGTGGATATATTATTTTGGGGCCGGGCCTTTTAGTTCTCCCGTTTTTTGATACCTCTGTATTCTACTTACCCTTACCCCTTAATAAATAAATAAATAAATAAATAAATAAATAAATATGTTTATTCAGGAAAGGTACATACATAGAGAGATTTTACATAAGTGGATCGATAAGTGGTTAGGATAGAGCTAGTACATACAATGCCTAAAGCCACTATTACGCAATGCGTTTCGGGCAAGAAAACATTAATATCTAAAACTTAATGCTAATTGAACAAAAAGAATAAAATGTTTTGAGAACAGATACAAATAAAGGTACAAAAAAAGGGGGGAACATGACTGAAAAGCAGCACAAATACAATATGTAGATAAACAGCGTTGAATAAAAAAAAAAAAAAAATAAGACATGGGTTGAAAATAGAGGGGTAAGGTAGGTTACAGGGAGTTTATCAGGTAGTGTTTAGTTTTAATCTTAAACTGGTTGAGAGAGGTACAGTCTTTAACATGGTTGGGAAGGTCATTCCACATTCTGGGTCCCTTGATTTGTAGAGCATTTCTAGTTTGGTTAAGTCGTACTCTTGGAATATCAAAACTGTATTTATTTCTGGTGTGGTGCTCATGGGTTCTGTTACAGCTTTCAATGAAGCTTTTGAGGTCAGGATTGGCATTACAGTTCAGCGTTTTATATATGTATAATACACATGAGAGAATGTGCAGTGACTTAATATCTAACATATTGAGAGATTTGAGTAGGGGTACCGAGTGATGTCTGGGGCCAGAGTTGGATATTGTCCTAATAGCAGCTTTGTGTTGAGTAATTAGAGGACGTAAATGATTTTGGGTAGTAGAACCCCAAGCACAAATACTATAGTTGAGATATGGATAGATGAGGGAGTAATAGAGAGTCACCAGGGCAGGGCGGGGTACATAATATCTGATCTTAGAAAGAATGCCAACAGTTTTTGAAACTTTTTTTGATAGTACCAGTTCCCCATTGCAAGCCCACCATTTTTATAACAAGTGGTTGGCCAGTCCGGGAAGAACTGTATTATTGTAAAAAAATTAGATCTTTGAATGCCAAAACTAAAAAATTCTTGTTTCCGCAGAACGGTTGTGTGCTAGCCTAGGTCCAGCTCATCTGGCGTAGGACAGTCATTGCACTGACTGGACACCCAGCTGGATCTCTTCACGATTAAGGTTAGTGTGGCCTTGTGTTAGGGGCCGTGCAAATTTTTGTTTTTTTTCCAATTTTAATTTTTAAATTTTTCTGTGGCTAGGAGCTAAAATTTTTAGTGATGTCATCTGACATGCAGAGACTGGCAGAGGAGCCTTCATTGGGGGAAATAAAGAAACTTACCAAGTCTAATTTAGTATTGTTAGGCAAGGAATTTGGTCTGGAATAAATGCCGCAAATAAAAAGTGGATCTTGTTGAATGAAATAGTACAACATTGTATCGATGAAGGACTATTGGCAGATGATACTCCTTTATGCCAGCCTAGCCAAGCAGAAAGTGCAGCTCATACAGAGAGAGAGTTAGCAAAAATAAAATTAGAGGAGCAAAGACTCAAACCGAGGAGGCTAGAATTAGAGCGACTGCCCCTAGACCTCTAACTGCCGGGGAGTCAAACCCCAGGCATTATGAGAAGAAGCATAACTTGCCTGAATTTTCAGAGTCGGATCCTGAAAGGTTTTCAACCATTTTCAGAGATTGGCCCTGTCCATGACCTGGCCAAAGGAAGAGTGGGTGAAAATCCTACAGGGAAGACTTAAGGGTAAAGCCCAAGATATTTTTATTAATATGCCTGACGACGAGTGTTTTGAATATGATAAAGTCAGGGAACGAATTTTGAGGGCGTATGAAATTACTCCTGAAGCTCACCGCCAAGCTTATCGCAACCTTAGGCCTACACACAACCAACCGTTCACGGAATTCGCGACTGATCAAAGTAGGCTGTTTGATAAATGGATTCGCTCGGCTAAAGCCGAAACATTCGAGGCATTGAAAGACCTAGTTTTAAAGGAACAATTTATAGATAGTATGCCAGACATGGTAGCTCAGTACTTAAGAGGAAGGGTAGAGTTAAATTCTAAAATAGGGGATTTGGCCAAGATGGCAGAAAACTACCAGTTGGCGGGCAAAAGGCCCAATAAAAATAATTTTACCCCACAGAGTAGCAAAACTTATACCCACAGCCAGTCCAGACCAGCTCATTCTAAACCTTTACCTAATGCACCTTCTGTTTCAGACATAACTAACCCTGTTAAATTGTCTAGCCCCACGACACTAAAGAGTGAACCGAAGGGTAATTCGGTTAGTAATGTCTCTTCTCCCCGACGTTTCTGTGGTCATTGTAAAAGTTCAACCCACAATATTAGCCGTTGTTGGCAACTGTACCCGGAAAAAAGACCCAATGCTCTCGTTGTGACACAGGGCTTGAGGCCTTCTGAAGGGTTAGGGAGTAAGACTTCCAACCCACAGTGGTTGGACCTGCTTACCCCATTCTTATCGAAAGGGAGACTACTTTTGTCTGAGGGTTCTTCCTGGAGGGACGTGGTGATCTTCCGAGACACCGGTGCCATCCAGACTTTAATTTTAGAGAGTGCTTTGCAAGGTGCCAATACTCTCGACACTGGAGAGGTGGTACTGGTCGAGGGTGTCACTAGTGATACTCGAGCAGTACCCCTCCGTAAGGTTACCCTGGAATCTGATTTCCACAAGGGTATTTGTACAGTCGGAGTCACTTCGTACCTACCTTTCCCTAATGTTGATGTAATATTGGGTAATGATTTAGCCGGGGATAAGGTAGGGGACTCCAGACTGCCTGTTATGTTGCCTACCCCAAAGGTTTGCCTGGATTCACCCACCGCAGAGGATAATGTTGTGTACCCTGCGTGCGTGGTGACTAGGTCTATGGGACTTAAATGTAAGGGCAGCCCTGTGCTTGCCAAGGTGGTAAATCCCAAGGACACGAGGGACCTTCCGAGTGGTGAAAGCCCAGTGGACCTTGCGGACACATTCATGGCCCGACTCGATGACGGGGCCGAGGACATTGTGGAGAGCCTGCCACCACCGCCTACCGAGAGTAGTGGGGAGGTGGAGGAGAACACTGTTGAGCCTCGGCCAATGACATCTGACCAAGGCCTGGACGCCTCCTTGAGTGAGTTACAGAAAGCTGACCCCAGTCTTGCAGATTGTCACGAGACAGCCGTCTCTAGGGAGGAAATTGTAGACGCAGCAACTGGGTACTACTACAATGATCGGATTTTGATGAGAAAATGGAGACCTCAGAGTGCTCCTTGTCAAATGAGTGGGAGGTAGTCCACCAGGTTATGTTGCCGACCTGCTATAGAGAGAGAGTTTTGTCAGCTGCCCATGATGATCCTATGGGGGGACATCAAGGCATTAATATTACCTATCACAAAATCTGCAAGTATTTTTTCTGGCCCAAGCTGAAAAGCGATGTGGCAAAATTTTGTAATGCATGTATTGCTTGTCAACTTGTTGGGAAACCAAACCAGACTCCACCTAAAGCTCCTCTTAAGCCTATTGTCGTGCCGGTGGAACCATTTTCTCATGTGGTAATGGACTGTGTTGGTCCATTACCTAGAACTAAGTCTGGAAATATTTACCTAATTACGATGATGTGTATCACGACTCGTTACCCAGAGACTTTTGCTGTAAGGAACATCTGAGCAAAGACTGTTGTTGCTCGTATGTTGCAATTTTTTTCCACTTTTGGACTGCCTCGGGTTGTGCAGACTGACAATGGTACTAACTTTAAGTCTGATATTTTTTAACAATTTTGTAAGGACCATGGAATAACTAATAAGGTTTCCAGCCCATACCATCCACAGAGTCAGGGGGTCATTGAAAGGTTCCATCTAACTCTGAAGCAGATGTTGAAGACATCGTGCGAGAGTTCCCATACCTTCTGGGACGAGAACTTGCCGTATGTTTTGTTTGCTGCTAGGGAGGGGTTGCAAAGTTCACTGGGTTGTTCTCCTTTTGAGTTAGTCTTTGGCCATAAAGTTCGTGGACCCTTGCAAATGTTACAGGAGAATCTGTTAGGGAACGTAACGTTAACCGAAGGTTCGGCTTTCTTTGCGCAACACCACCAGAGACTCAAGGACTGCAAGGCTGCTGCACTAAAGTATCTTGGGAAGGCCCAAAAGAATATGAAAGAACGGAACGATGCCAAGGCTAAGTTGCGGGTATTTCAGCCCGGTGACCCTGTCCTGGTACTAAAGCCTCGACTGGGGAGCACTATGTCCCACAAGTACGAGGGCCCCTACATTGTGACGGAGAAGACTGGGGACCTCACGTACAGAGTGAGACACTCTGACAAGCGTAAACAGGTAATGCTCGTACACGTGAATCGGCTGAAGAAGTTCCAGGGCCCCAGGCCCATTGCACTAACCAATGTTTCCATTTCCAGTGAGGGAGGGGATGATTGTTCTGGGGACCCAACTAATCTCATTCTCACTAATTCTAGTTCTGTGAATGCTGTGGAGGAGGGACTGTCCCATTTGCAGATGTCCCAACGTGACGAGGTGCAGTCGTTGCTTGACGAATTCTCCAGTCTGTTCGGGGAGGTCCCGACCCAGACTGATGCCATTTACCATGATGTCGAGTGGACGGACTACACCCCCATTCGCCTTCAACCCTATCGGATGAGTCCAGAAAAGAAGGCCATCGTCCGTAAGGAGGTCGACTTCTTGCTCCAGCACGGCCTCATCAGGCCGAGCCAGTGTGGGGAAAACCTGACTCCAATAACCAATAAATTGTTTTGGGCTCTGAGACCCAGTAGCTAATAATTAAATAAATGTAAATATATATACTTCGATAGCTATGAAGGACCACCACTTTTTGAGAAAAAGTGGAAAACAAAGAGACAATGGAAAAAACTGATCTTAGGAACTAGTGTCCTATGGATCTTGGTAAAACTGTAATGATTATATGAATGGAGTCAAATTCACTACACAAAATTGGGGGGTTACATGCTAAAAGATTAATACATCCCTAGCATTATTCTGGTGCTGGTTCTTCACCAGAGTAAATTAAATGTGTGAGTAAAAATATAGAATATAATATTGATGGAGGTAAATGCACCTCAATATACTACTGAAATGTTGAGCAACATCAGTAAATCAAAGGGTTAGTATCATTGATCTCTTTAGGAGATCACTACTGTAACTATGGAGTTATTGCTACTGATGAAAATGGACAGCTTAGCTGTGAATCTAGAAGTAATCAGTTGCTACGCTCCACCGACGACGTGTTGCATAGGGCAAATTGTTGCACAGAACGGTGGGGAAGCCTAGCACCTCGGTTGAAGTCGCCTTGGTACTGAAAGGCAATTACATTGTAGAAATCTTCTACACAATAGGTAATTACATTTACATCCTAAATCATGAGGATGACGGTAGTAAATTATCAGCTAATGTCTGAACAATTTGTATCATAGAAATAAACTGATAATCATATAATTAGATGGCAAATTTAATTAAGACACGTACTATATTTTGTTGGTTTGCATTCGGCCTAACGACTGCCAACCTAAATGTTAAAAGTGGCCACATAATAACAAAAAGGGTAAACTTAGCAGCCGAGCCTCGTGTCGTTGACGTGAAGACTTGAACAACTCTTCGTCCTCCAGCTGCTGCTTGAAAGACGTTGACTCTGGAGATGCTCGTATAATAGTCTATGACACGGCTATGTTGTGCCAGATAACGCGGCACCGCTCAACTGATCGTGGGAGCGAAATAAATAGGTCGAAACACCTCTGCTACACGCTGTTAATGGCGTCCGTGCTCTCGTTCACGTGTCAAGTGACGCTCTCCCTTCTTCCTCCTGCTCCTTATTGCGCATGCGCGGCTTTCGAGCGTAAATGAATATGTATTTATTGCAATTGACTAAGGAAGGAAGAGGTAATAGCAAGTATTAATATCACATTAAATTCTTCTACGATAAAATAGAAGTTCTAGTAACATAAATTGGCTTACTAAAAGTTGTGCAGCCAATCGAGGAAATTAAAGTAAATCATTTGCATCAAGTAATTTCCTCTAGAATGTTAAATGTTAGTTAAATAAGGGAGCTCCAGTAAGTAATAGTATACTACAAATCAAAGTTAACTATTTTTAGTAAATGAAATGATAAACTGGACTCTTGTTATAAATCCAACTAAATGTGGAGAAAATTCATGTTGCTGCCTGTTGTTCCTCACGTACTAGGAAGAATTTGGCAATGAATAAATCATGATAATGATTAAATTTATAAGTTAGTAATTTTAGTAACTACTTTGGTTGTATAAATACAATGATGTATAGAACTGTTGGTTATTTCCAACATAACTCCGGGGAGAGAAAACTCGGGTCGTAGTTCAGGTATTTGTACTAACGTACACCTGTTTCTCTATCCTGAAGTTATATTCATGGGTTAGTAGGTTAGTACGTACCTAACGAATGTCCCGAATCTGTGGTAGATGACTAAGTCAACATGGGGACGTAAATAAACATTGAAAATTATTGAATAATTCCTTTGTAAGATACAGAAGGAAACTAACAAAATAATTATGAATAATTGGATCATTTAAGATTAAGGAGACCTCATCAATACAGTGAGGCTACTGTCCAAGGTCACTATGACTCGTAACTAATTACTGGACATCAACTCATCACTGCATCAGTATGGTCACCTCAAGTTTAAATGATAAGTTATCTACTCTTGAATTGAATCAAAATATTGTTTAAGTTTCTGTTTGCAGTTCTGAGCAGCGACTCTTGATGGTCTTGTGCTCGGTTGAGTAGAATCATTGTTCTCTGAAACTTGGGTTACAGGTATATCTGTAGAACACTCGTGTTCTGCTAACTCTAAAGGTACTAATTTCTCTAGTGTTTTCAAGGTAGTAGTGCCTCGACACTGAACTTTAACAATTCGTAATACACCATGGCGGTCAGGATGGATATCAACAATTTTACCTATAGGCCAATCTGACCTGGGTCCATCACTGTCTACTAGGACAAGATCACCTGGTTTAAGTTGAACTTTATTGTATGGGCTTGCAGCTCCATAATGATATTCTCTTAAAGCAGTTAAATATTCACGTGTCCAGACCTCATTCCACTTCTCTATTACTCTTGAAAGGTGTCTATAACTCTCCACTAAGTCACTTGCTTTGACACACGAAGGGTCAGCTGGATCCTCGTCTCCTAGAGATATTAGAGGGCTCAGAAGACCACCATGAATCAAATGAGAGGGGCTTAGGGGTTCTCTTTGGAGAAATCTTCTGTTAAATAGGTTAGAGGTCTGTTGTTGACTCGTGCTTCAATTTCCACGACAAGGGTCTGTAACTCGGTGAGATTAATTTTCTGCCTGTGTAAGGTTTTTCTTAGGCATTTCTTAACAGTTCCCACCATTCTTTCGTAAAAACCGCCATGCCATGGGCTCTTGGAGGAATAAATTTCCAATAGCATTGTCTCTGTTTGAGCACAGAGTGTACTTCTGGATGGTTCCATATTTCTTGTAAGCAAGCTTCTCCTGCCACGAAGTTAGATCCATTATCCGAGATCATTAATTTTGGGCAAGATCTTCGTGCAGCAAATCTGCGAAAGGCTTGCAGAAAGGCTTCTGCACTCATGTCAGAAGTGACTTCTAAATGTACTCCGCGTGTGGTAGCACACGTGAAAAGGCAAATGTAGGCTTTCACTGGAATCTTGTCCGGTGTGCCTGTTAAAATTAGTGCTCCTGTATAGTCGACACCTGTGGTTTCAAAGGGACGAAGGTGAACGACTCGCTCCTTAGGTAGGGGCGGTGGACCTGGATAAGGACACACTCGAGCATCATATCTCTTGCAGATTATACAAGACTTGATTAAAGATTTAACAGTTTGGCGACCTTGGGGAAGCCAAAAACGTTGTCTGATTTCAGTAAGAGTATCTAATACTCCACCATGCAATGTATTATGCTCATGGTAATGTAAAACTATGAGTTTAGTAATGATGTGGTGACGTGGAAGAAGTATAGGATTCTTCGTATCTAAATTTATTTCTGCATGAAGCAGACGTCCGCCGCATCTCAAAATGTTATAGTTGTCTGAGTCAAGCCAAATGCCCAGAGACTTACTCAACCTTTCTGGGAGATGTTCATATTCCTTCCCATAAGTCTCTTGTTGAGCTTGTTTGACCCAATATTTGATGGAACTAGGAAATCGATACTTGATCCCCATCTTGTTGATGAAATCAAATACCATTTCTGTAACTCTTAGTAATTTACTTAAACTGGAATAGCGATGAGGATTGATAGCTAAAATTCGAGGGGGTTCTGGATCCACAACAGGGGTAGTGATATTGGTCACAATGACTTGCGGCTTCTGTTGGGGCCACTGACCACTAACTAGCCATTGGGGTCCATTAAACCACATCTCGGTTTTAACTAATTGCTTTAAAGTCAAACCTCTGGATAAATAGTCAGCTGGATTGTCCTTGGTTGGGACATGTCTTAATTTATAACCAGCAGACAGTTCACGAATTTCCCTTACTCTATTGCTGACATAGGGAGTTTTGTTGTTGTCATTTTTTACCCACTGCAATACTGCTTCATTGTCCGACCACACTACTATTTCACCAAGGTGAACATTACTGAGGGTTTTGATCAGGCAATGGGCAAGTCTTACACCTACTAATAAGGCAGTTAATTCCATTTGGGGTAGTGACCTCCTTTTAATCGGGGCTACCCTTGCCTTAGATGTAAGCAAAAATGATTGTTGAGTATTAACTAGATAGGCTACTGAGCCATACGCTTTGCCTGAAGCATCGCAGAATACATGTAAATTTGTGGGTGAATTTAGTCCTAAGGTATTTCGAGGAAACTGTAGAATACTAAGTTTGTTGTAATCAGGAATCAACTGCTGCCATTTTTCTTGGAGATCCTCCGGCAACGTTTCATCCCACCTCAAATTCCTTTGCCAGCACTCCTGCATAAGGAGTTTACCCTTAATTAGTATAGGACTGAGTAGGCCTAAAGGGTCAAATGGCTTGCTGACATGGGAGAGTAGTTTTCTCATGGTTAGAGGTGATTGTTTGATCTCCACTGACTTGATATTCAATTTGTCTGTGGAAGTATTCCACTCCATACCTAAGACTTTCAATTTATGAGGTACCTTATAATCTGGGAATTCTTCCTCGATTATTTGGTTGAGTTGTTTATTATTGGAGGCCCACGACTGTAGGGGCATGTTAGCTCCCAAAAGTTCACGATTAGCCTCATGGTAGATTTCCACTAGTTTATTCTCATCATTAGTGGTACCTTGAAAATTGTCAACATATAAATTGTTGCTAATCTCAGTCTTGTAGGGGCTATTAGACTTCTTGAGATGTGTATCCAGAGTAGCCTGGAGTAAAAATGGTGAAGATGTCGCTCCGAACAGTACTGAGGCAAATCTATAAGTAATGATTTCACTATTAGGATCCTGTGGATCTTTCACCCATAGAAATTTAGTAAAATTACGATCCGTCTCTTGTAAGCCTACTCTTAAAAAGGCCTTACTAATGTCGGCCGTATAGGCAAAAACACCAGAGCGAAATCGTAATAAGACATCTTGTAGTCTTTGGGTTAGGCTAGGTCCAGTTTGTAGACAATCATTTAGTGACACGCTGTCTGCCTTTAATTTGGCACTACAATTAAATACAATCCTGATTGGTGTTGTAACTGAATCTTTCAGGACAGCATGATGTGGCAAATAATGGCCTGTCTTATGGTTGTCTTCTTCAACAACTTCTATAAATTTGTTAGCAAGTTGTTGCTGTATTAAAGCATGATACAGTTGCAATTTATCTGGTTGCTTCCGTAGCCTAGCTAATTGAGAATTTAATTGGGTTGAGGCCATGAAATAATTTACTGGAAGCTGTGGGTGGTTCAGCTTCCATGGGAGTCTCACCCAATATTGATTATCTTGGAAAATCACAGTATCAAGATATTGTTGATACGTCCATGTGTCATCTGGACTGGGTTGATCAGGGACTATGCCTAAGGTGTCCAAATCCCATAATTTATGAACAGGGGGATTGGACTCATCATCCTCGGTTTCGTCTCTGACATGTAGTGGTGACTGCTCTAGGCCTAGTCATGCAACTATTGAATTAGTTGGTTGATTACTAGTAGATTTAGAATGTTGTTGGATCAACACCGGTCCTGTGAGTAGTTTACCCCCAGCTGACAGCAACAAGTTTACACCTCGTTGCCTGGTGCATCCAGTAATAAATCTATAATAAAAGTCAGCTCCAATAAGAATACCTACATCGTTGAGACAGTCTGTATTTATTTTATGATCCGCTAGCCTAATACCGCTGCGTTTAAGAAATTTGACTGTTTGAGCAAGACCTGTAACATGTAAATCTGAGGGGATCTTGTCAACGACTATGGCTTGAATTGGGCTGGTGCAGCCTCCTAAACGTACCAAGACTTTAACAACCTGGTAGTCACGAGGGCCACTGTTGGTTAGGAATCCAGAGATATTCAAATTCACTCGAGCAATTGGCTTCAGTTTCAACTGATCAACTAGCTGTTGAGAAATAAAGGTTTTCTGCGAACCTTGGTCAAAGAGACCACGAGTGGAAATCCTAGAACCCTTATTGATTAATTTTAATTGAGCTGTTGGTAACGTAGTTGTGTTAGTCGACTCTGTTGCAAGTACACTTATGTCTTGATGCACTTTGCAATACTGTACAGAAGTAGAATTTGTAGTCTTCTTACGAGGATTGGTTGATCTTGATTGATCACTACCACACAAGGAATAATGGTGTCTACCCTTGTGGCACTTGTTGCACATACGTAAGGAGACAGTACAGCTATTGGGGTCATGAGGACCCGTGCACCTTGTGCATCTGTGTAATTCTTGCAAACGATGAATTCGGGTGTTATGGTCTGGATAAGTACTACACTTATAAGTAAGATGTTCATTATTGCAGAACAAACACTTCTTCACTGTAGGAGAAGTCGTAGGAGTGGTGCTCACTACGGGGTTTATAGGGTTCACTGTGTATGTACCTACATTTCCAGATTTCCATTTCGGAGATGATTTATTGAGATCTGGTTTTACTACAGTAGTTGCAGTACGTTGGGGTTTATGATGAGAGTTAGTAGAGAAGTTTGAAACACTCTTCCCATCTTGGTTGGCTCTTTGTCTTTCGACTAGGGTATGTAAACCTTCTGTAATTTCATTCATGGACAGAGAGGTTTTATTGTACATAGTACACAATTTATCTAAAGTCTCTCTCGGTAATTTGCGCCTTACAACTACCTTTGTCATCCATTCAGCAGTCTGAATTTGGACTTTAAGGCTTAAGGCCTTGAGTAAAGACTCTAGCTCTAGTCTGAAAGTTTGGAGAGAATCTGTAGAATTATTAGCAGATGGTAAATCCAGCAATTTTTGAACTAAGATAGTAACAGTTCTTTCCTTGTTATCGTAGTTGCTCTTAAGCAATTGAACAGCTAGGTCGTAACCATCACTGGTCAGTGTTATGTTAGATATTACCTTCAAGGCTTCATTTCGTAACAAGCCTTGTAAATAAGTGAACTTAGTTGTTTGAGGGATGTTAGTTTTAGAGTCTACTGCATCCACGAATTTACTATAGAAATCATCCCAACTCTCATTCTCGTTACCAGAGAATGTGGGTATATTGATCTGAGGTAATTTGACATCAGGATCTGGATGTGCAGTAGAGGCTGTTATTAATTTGTTTTTAGCAATTTGCCTTTTGAAGGGTTGAAGTTTAGCCTGTACATCATCTTCGTACTGGGCTAAATCATTTACAATGTCCTCAAGTTCAGTTTCACCTATTGAGGTTTGGTAAAGTTCTGTCAAGTACAGATTCATATGCTGTTTAATATGCTCGAATTTGCTTTCAGCAACTTGAAGTAAGTCTTCTAATTCAATGTAGTCAACAGGTGACTGTTGTGACAGATTTTGACACTTGGTAATCTGTCGGGTCAAGTGACCTTTCAGACCGGTAAGGGTCCTTTTCATTTTGTCAGCCGTTTCCATCTTGCTGGGTAAGGGCTGGTCTGATAGTAAATAGTTGTTACTGATGTAACTGGGATATTGGCTCATTCAATGGAGCTCAATACTAATATAATAGCCTAATGTATTGAATAGACTATAATACCTCGTTTAGAGGTTAATTTGCCTACCTAACAATAGATAGCTAATATTTTTGAGTAGTATTCGAATGCCACTATTGGATTTCGTCCGGTTAGCTCATCAATTATCACCATTCGATCCAACAGTGAACATTCGGCAGTACTCAAAAAAATAATACACGAATAATATGTTAAAAGCACAAAAGAATTTTGGTAATCCCACCCCAAATCAGGGTCAGCACAATCTAAATAATATGTATGTACACCAGTACTGTCTAGTACAGTACTCGTTAATAATTCCTACCTAGGAATGACTAAATGATTTAGGCTGCATTTGTAAAACACTAGTACAATTACAGTCTAAATATCCTACCTCATCAAAGGTTGGCATAAATGCAATGGTGCAGTAATATAGATATATGGTGCTATGTTTTTGGGATTTTTTGTTTGGATATATATGTTTGTGCTTAGAAACACAAGTGAAAATTTATAAATGTATAACACTAAGGTTACTTTATGCATAAGTATTAATAGAAATGTTGATAATAATAAATGAGTTTTAGGCTATAATATGGGCAGTCTGCTGACAGCCGTAAATAATGAAATATATTGGTAAATAGCCTAATAATGTTAACACACTAGTTGGTGTTAGTAAATAGTTAATTATATGGGGCCAGTAATTTGGGTGAATATACTGGACCATAAATGATTAATGGTACATCCGGTTCGAAGGACCAAAATTTTGTGGGGAAAACCTGACTCCAATAACTAATAACTTGTTTTGGGCTCTGAGACCCAGTAACTAATAATTAAATAAATGTAAATATATATACTTCGATAGCTATGAAGGACCACCACTTTTTGAGAAAAAGTGGAAAACAAAGAGACAATGGAAAAAACTGATCCTAGGAACTAGTGTCCTATGGATCTTGGTAAAACTGTAATGATTATATGAATGGAGTCAAATTAACTACACAAAATTGGGGGGTTACATGCTAAAAGATTAATACATCCCTAGCATTATTCTGGTGCTGGTTCTTCACCAGAGTAAATTAAATGTGTGAGTAAAAATATAGAATATAATATTGATGGAGGTAAATGCACCTCAATATACTACTGAAATGTTGAGCAACATCAGTAAATCAAAGGGTTAGTATAATTGATCTCTTTAGGAGATCACTACTGTAACTATGGAGTTATTGCTACTGATGAAAATGGACAGCTTAGCTGTGAATCTAGAAGTAATCAGTTGCTACACTCCACCGACGACGTGTTGCATAGGGTAAATTGTTGCACAGAACGGTGGGGAAGCCTAGCACCTCGGTTGAAGTCGCCTTGGTACTGAAAGGCAATTACATTGTAGAAATCTTCTACACAATAGGTAATTACATTTACATCCTAAATCATGAGGATGACGGTAGTAAATTATCAGCTAATGTCTGAACAATTTGTATCATAGAAATAAACTGATAATCATATAATTAGATGGCAAATTTAATTAAGACACGTACTATATTTTGTTGGTTTGCATTCGGCCTAACGACTGCCTACCTAAATGTTAAAAGTGGCCACATAATAACAAAAAGGGTAAACTTAGCAGCCGAGCCTCGTGTCGTTGATGTGAAGACTTGAGCAACTCTTCGTCCTCCTGCTGCTGCTTGAAAGACGTTGACTCTAGAGTTGCTCGTATAATAGTCTATGACACGGCTATGTTGTGCCAGATAACGCGGCACCGCTCAACTGATCGTGGGAGCGAAATAAATAGGTCGAAACAGCTCTGCTACACGCTGTTAATGGCGTCCGTGCTCTCGTTCACGTGTCAAGTGACGCTCTCCCTTCTTCCTCCTGCTCCTTATTGCGCATGCGCGGCTTTCGAGCGTAAATGAATATGTATTTATTGCAATTGACTAAGGAAGGAAGAGGTAATAGCAAGTATTAATATCACATTAAATTCTTCTACGATAAAATAGAAGTTCTAGTAACATAAATTGGCTTACTAAAAGTTGTGCAGCCAATCGAGGAAATTAAAGTAAATCATTTGCATCAAGTAATTTCCTCTAGAATGTTAAATGTTAGTTAAATAAGGGAGCTCCAGTAAGTAATAGTATACTACAAATCAAAGTTAACTATTTTTAGTAAAGAAATGATAAACTGGACTCTTGTTATAAATCCAACTAAATGTCAGAAAATTCATGTTGCTGCCTGTTGTTCCTCACGTACTAGGAAGTTGGCAATGAATAAATCATGATAATGATTAAATTATAAGTTATAAATAGTAACTATTGGTTGTATAAATACAATGATGTATAAACACGTTAAGCCAAGATGTAACAACTTTATTACAAGTTGTAATAAGCAGAAAATAGAGACAGTTTCGGTTTGTGTTTCCAGGGTGATCACTGTTCCTATCTGATCTCCACTAAATTTGATACTTCCTGATTCTAACTGTTGGCCTTATCATTAATACTCTATACCCCTCATAAAAGCAGATAATTCATAACAAGTACAATAAATTGTGTGGGGTGTAACGAAGACAGTGTTCAACATAACAAAGCAATTTATTCAATAAAGTACTAACTACTACAACAATAAAAAAATCTCAATGACGTTACTCTAAATCCTTCCTGTGACACTTTCATTGACAGCTAGACACCAGCCCCTCAGTCTGCCTACTGAACTAACTCGAACATATGGTGTGACCAAAAAGGATTCAATCAAGCAAGCAAGACACGCTAATCTATAATCACAATTGCAACAATGACACAGTAGCTATGAGACACGTCTCCAATAACCTCCTATCCGTTCTACCTCTTGGAGCCTAAACCTGCAACTGCCGTTGCAATGCAATCAAATTAGTAGCCTATCAATGACATGACAATGACTAATGGGGTTACTGGCAACTCCTGCAACCCTCCTCAATTAAATCTTTACGTTAACATTTCGTCCTCGAACGATCAACAATCAATAACAAATTGATTACATTAATAACAAAGTAACATTTACGTTAACTCAATCTTGTCTTCTCACAGACATCAAAACTTACAACTGTCACTAGTAACTCGGAAAGTACACAACACTACTCGTCGAGCATTCAGTGAGTAATTCCCATTAATCCCTTTACGTCCAAACAGCCGATTAATCTCTATACTAGTTACGTTAATTTACGTTATCGGTTATTATCACCCAGCGATAGATTACTCCAATTATAATGTCCAAAGTGCTAAGAAACGGTAGTCACTCGTGATTACCCTTGAGCAATTA
>WNGS01113355.1:3673-16247 GCA_020271785.1 Procambarus virginalis
CTGTATTGTTATAACATCCTCACAATACTGGACCTATATCATTATAACATACTATTCAGGACCAATATCATTATAGCATCTACTTAGGACCTATATCATTATAACATCTCCACTATACAGGACCTATATCTTTAAATCCTCACTATACATGACTATATCATTATAACATCCTCACATACATGAACATCATCATTATAACATCCTTACTATACAGGACTTATATCATTATAGATCATCTCTATACAGAACCTGTATCTTATAACATCCTCACAATACTGGACCTATATTCATTATAACATCTACTATACAGAACCTGTATCATTATAACATCCTCATTACAGGACCTTATCATTATACACTCCTACTAAACAGGGCTATATCATTATAACATACCACTATACAGGACCTATATCATTATAACATATATCACTATACAGACCTATATCATTATAACATCTCACTATACAGTACCTATATCATACAATATCCTCGCAATACAGCACTTGTATCATTATAACATTCTCAGTTTACAGGACCTGTATCATTATAACATCGTCAATATACAGGACCTATATCATTATAACATTCCACTATTCAGGACCTATATCATTATAACATACTATACAGGCCTGTATCATTATAACATCCGCACTATACAGGACCTATATAATTATAACACTCAACACAATACAGGACTTATATCATTATTACATCTTCCCTATACAGGACCTTATCATATAACATCTCACTATACAGAACCTATATCATTATAGCATCCTTGCTATACACCGTATCATTATAACATAATCACTATACAGGACCTTATCATATAACATCTCACTATACGGATATATATCATTATAACATTCTCACTATACAGGACCTGTATCATTATAACATCCTCATGTACTGGACCTATTTCATATAACATCCTCATTATACAGGACCTGTATCATAATGACATCCTTACTATACAGAACCTATGTCAATATAACATCTTCACTATACAGGGCATATATCATTATAACATTTTCACTATACAAGACCTGTATATATTATAACATCTCACTATACCGGATCATTATTATAACATTCTACTATACAGGACCTATATCATTATAACATCCCCACTATACAGGACCTTATCCTTATAGCATCCTCACTGTACAAGACCAATATCATTATAAAATCCTCACTATATAGCATCTATAACATTATAACATTCACTCTACAGGGCCTATATCATTGTACATCCACACTATACAGGACCAATTTCAGTATAACATCCTCATTTTACCGGATCTATATCATTATAACAATTCTTATACAGACATATATAATTAAACATCCTAACTCTACAGGACCTGTATCATTATGACATTTTACCTATAAGGAAATTATATCATTGCAACATCCTCACTATACAGGACTGTATCATTATAACATCCTTGTTGGAAATTTCCCAACACTAATGACATAATTTTTGTATAATAACACATCATCACTGTATTAGCCACATATTACATAACACTAACACGTAGGAATTAACAGCGTTAGCGTTTTCATAGTAAGGCATAATTTAGCCTGGAAATTCCCAGCCATCATGACGCCAGGCGTCGATAGCAGGACTTAAACATGAAGTCTTCCTACGAATGTTGAGATTTATAGGGTTCAGTTAATTCTCTTCTCTTTTAAAATATGTGTTCATTATGAAAGAAATAGCCATTTCACATGCTTATGCATACTGAGCAGACTATTATCCATTTCATATTCGCAGAAAATATTACTGTGGCGTAAAATTAACAATACGTCGACCCTTCTCGTTCAATTTATGCAATGTTAATTCGATCAATTGCTTTACGAAAATTGTTTATTATCCAATATATTTATTGTGATGGCATGTTCAAATTGTACTCCTTCCGTTCCCCAAATAATTAATAATAAACCGAAATGGTTTAAGCGCGGGATCGCTATGAGCGTCTCTGGCATGCGGTGATCGGGCGTGAGAGGGAGTAAGGGAGGCAGGCTTCAAGCACAGGGCGTCACGTGATGCACACGTGCCTCCACACACGGTAAACTATTTAACAAGATCAAGTGGTCTTACATACCTCAACACTGTTTAATGTACGCGTCTACAAAGATAGTCAAGGCCAGTAATCACACGTCCACAGCAGTGAATGTCAGGGACCTGGCAGACGCAATATCGGCAGGCTTTAGTGTTCCACACACGCCTACGTTAAATATTCCTTTCGCGTTTGATGCATCATTCTACAGTTGTGATTTGTGGGTAGCCTGTCGTTAAATTGTGTGAAGACCATGTCAGTTTCTTTCAGTTTTAATTTCCAATTTCAGTGAAGATTTGAATAATTTATAGCCTAGTCCCAATTTGCTACTCAAATTTGCCGATAACAGTCGTGTAGACGAGGATGAACCAAGTATTTTCTTCCTTCACCTACGATGTTCACCCCTGGTGCTTATTCCTTATTGGGACTTTGTGCTCACGAACGACGAGTAGCGGAAAACGGACCTAGTGAAGTCGTGTCTTACAGCTAAGACAACATAGTTTCGTAAAAATTAGACTAATGCCAATCATTAACTTTCTATATATATTTCCATATACGATGATCAAAGAGGACATATATAAGCAATAAAAAAAGTACGTAGTAAGCAGTTGATTGACAGCTTGAGAGGGCAGGGCCGTAAAGAGCAAAGCTCAACCCCCGTAAACACAACTAGGGTGAATACACACACACACCACCACACACACACACACACACACACACACACACACCACACACACACACACACACACCAACACCCCACACACACCACACAACACACACAACACAACGACACACACACACACTACATCACCACACACACACACACACCACACACACACACCACACTGTGTGTGTGACATGTGGAATCAGTAGTACAGTAATTAGTGAACTGTCACACAACGATACAGTGACTGCTCCAGAGCTTTTGTGTGTCCTGTATAGAGGTGATGTTATAATGATATAGGTCCTGTGTAGTGAGGATGTTATAATGATATTCGTCATGTATAGTGTGGATGTTATAATGACATAGATCCTTTATTGTGCAGATGTTATAATGATACAAAATCTGTATTGTGAGGATGTTTTAATGATGCAGGTCCTGTATAGTGAGGATAATAAAATCTTATAATGATATAGGTACTGTATATTGAGGTTGTTATAGTGATTGTGGGATTAACAGGAAATGACATTGCAGACGAAAGTGCAAAACTTGCAACTGAGAGAAGAAATGTAGACGTTTACATACCACAGAGTCTATCACAGATTAAGAAAGTAATTAGAAACAGACCAATGCAAAAGATGTACAGTGACCACAACACAGCAGTTGCAACATCAGGATCTGCGGGTTGGTACAAGACATCAACCAACTACGAACCACTTAGTTTGATGAAAGGGAGCAGTAGAGCAACAGAAGTACACTTACATCGGATCAGGCTTGGATACCCATGTGCATGGGAAATAGGCTTACAGGTTCCGGAAGATGAGAGGAAATGTCAACACTGTGGAGAAATGCCCGACAGACCACTGGAACATTATCTAACACAGTGCACAGTTACTCCCACAACAGACCTCTGGAACATTATCTAACACAGTGCACAGTTACAAACCCATAAAGATTTCAACTTAGATTCAACAGAGCAGAAGTTGTTAAACACATATGGCAAAATCTTACTGAAGCGACCATACGAGTCATAAATACTCTTACTCCGCCCAAGTAAAACAGAAACAAGCAACACTTAGTGGGCCAGCCAGAGGCTTAGGGCCCACGCAGGAATATCCCTGCAAAAAAAAGTTATAGTGATAAATATCCTGTATAGTGAGGATGTTATAATGATATAGTTCCTGTATAGTGAGGATGTTATAATGATATAGTTCCTGTATAGTGAGGATGTTATAATGATATAGTTCATGTATAGTGAGGATATTATAATGATATAGTTCCTGTATAGTGAGGATATTATAATGATATAGGTCCTGTATAGTGAGAATTTTATAATGATTTAGGTCCTGTATAGTGAGTATGTTGTAATGATATAGGCCCTGTATAGTGAGGAAGTTATAACGATATTGGTCCTGTATAGTGAGGATGTTATAATGATATAGGTCCTGTATAATGAGGATCATATAATGATTTAGGTCCGGTATAGTGAGGACGTCATAATGATATTGGTCCTGTATAGTGAGGTTCTTATAATGATAGAGGCTCTGTATAGTGAGGATGTTATATTGATTGAGGTCCTGTACAGTGAGGATGTTATAATGATGCAGGTCCTGTATAGTGAGGATGTTATAATGGTATATATCCTGTATAGTGATAAAGTTATAATGATACAGGTACTGTAGAGTTAGGATATTATAATGATATATGTTCTGTATAATGAACTTGTTAAAATTATATAGATCCGTAAAATGAAGATGTTATAATGAAATTTGTCCTGTATTGTGTGGTAGTGTAGGTGTATAATGATATAGGTCGTGTTTAGTGAAGATGGTATACTGATATAGGTTCTGTATAGTATGTTAAAATGATATAGATCATGTATAGTGAGTATGTTATAATGATTTAGGGCTCTAATAGTGAAGATGTTATAATGATATAGGTACTGTATAGTATGTTATAATGATATAGATCCTGTATAGTGAAGATGTTATAATGATATAGGCTCTGTATAATATGTTATAATGATATAGGTCCTGTATAATATTTTTTAATGATATAGGTCCTGTATATTGAAGATTTTATAAAGATACATGTCCTGTACAGTGAGGATGTTATAATGATATAGGTTCTTTATAATGAGGATGTTATAATGATACAGGTCCTGTATAGTGACGATGTTATAATGATATAGGTCCTGTATAGTGAGGATGTTACAATGATACAGGTCCTGTATAGTGAGGATAATATAAAGATTTAGGTCCTGTATAGCAAGGATGTTATAATAATACAGGTCCTATGTAGTGAGGATGTATAATGATAAAGGTTCTGTATAGTGATGATGTTATAATGATAAAGGTCCTGTATAGTGAGATATTTAAATAATATAGATCTGGTAAAATGTCATAATGACATTGGTCCTGCATAGTGTGGATGAATATTGATATAGGTCCTGTTTAGTAAAGATTTTATACTCATGTAGGTCTTGTTTAGGGAAGATTTTATACTGATATAGGTCCTGTCTAGTATATTATAATGATGTAGGTCATGTATAGAGAGTATGTTATAATGATTTAAGTCCCGAATAGTGAGAATGTTAAAATGATATAGGTCCTGTATAGTGAGTATGTTATAATGATATAGATCCTGTATAGTAAGGATGTTATAATGATATATATCCATTATAGTGAGGATGTTATAATGATATAGGTCCTGCATAGTGAGGATGTTATAATGATATAGGTCTTGTATAGTGAGAATGTTATAATGATATAGGTTCTGTATAGTAAGGATGTTATAATGATATAGATCCTGAATAGTTTGTATAATGATATACGTCCTGTATTGTATCTTATAATGATATAGGTCCTGTATAGTGAGGATGTTATAACGATATAGGTTGTGTATAGTGGGGATGTTATATTGATATAGGTCCCGTTGTGAGGATGTTTGGATGATATATTTTGTGTATAGTGAGGATGTTATAATGAATCAGGTCCTGTATATTGATGTTATAATGATACAGGTCCTGTATAGTGAGGATATTATAATGATATAGGTCATGAATAGTGAGGATGTTATAATGATACAGGTCCTGTATAGTGAGGATGTTATAATGATATATGTCATGTATAATGTGGATGTTATAATGATATTGGTCATGTATAGTGTGGATGTTATAATGATATTGGTCATGTATAATGTGGATGTTATAATGATATTGGTCATGTATAGTGTGGATGTTATAATGATATTGGTCATGTATAGTGTGGATGTTACAATGACATAGGTCCTGTAGAGTGTGGATGTTACAATGACAAAGGTCCTGTAGAGTGTAGATGTTACAATGACATAGGTCCTGTAGAATGTGGATGTTACAAGGACATAGGTCCTGTAGAGTGTGGATGTTACAATGACATAGGTACTGTAGAGTGTGGATGTTACAATGACATAGGTCCTGTAGAGTGTGGATGTTACAATGACATAGGTCCTGTAGAGTGTGGATATTACAATGACATAGGTCCTATAGAGTGTGTATGTTACAATGACATAGGTCCTGTAGAGTGTAGATGTTACAATGACATAGGTCCTGTAGAGTGTGGATGTTACAATGACATAGGTCCTGTAGAGTGTGGATGTTACAATGACATAGGTCCTGTAGAGTGTGGATGTTACAATGACATAGGTCCTGTAGAGTGTGGATGTTACCATGACATAGGTCCTGTAGAGTGTGGATGTTACCATGACAAAGGTCTTGTAGAGTGTGGATGTTACCATGACATAGGTCCTGTAGAGTGTGGATGTTACCATGACATAGGTCCTGTAGAGTGTGGATGTTACCATGACATAGGTCCTGTAGAGTGTGGATGTTACAATGACATAGGTCCTGTAGAGTGTGGATGTTACCATGACATAGGTCCTGTAGAGTGTGGATGTTACCATGACATAGGTCCTGTAGAGTGTGGATGTTACAATGACATAGGTCCTGTAGAGTGTGGATGTTACAATGACATAGGTCCTGTAGAGTGTGGATGTTACCATGACATAGGTCCTGTAGAGTGTGGATGTTACAATGACATAGGTCCTGTAGAGTGTGGATGTTACAATGACATAGGTCCTGTAGAGTGTGGATGTTACAATGACATAGGTCCTGTAGAGTGTGGATGTTACAGTGACATAGGTCCTGTAGAGTGTGGTTGTTACAGTGACATAGGTCCTGTAGAGTGTGGATGTTACAGTGACATAGGTCCTGTAGAGTGTGGATGTTACAGGGACATAGGTCCTGTAGAGTGTGGATGTTACCATGACATAGGTCCTGTAGAGTGTGGATGTTACAATGACATAGGTCCTGTAGAGTGTGGATGTTACAGTGACATAGGTC
This sequence comes from Procambarus virginalis, assembly GCA_020271785.1. Lineage (NCBI taxonomy): Eukaryota > Metazoa > Arthropoda > Malacostraca > Decapoda > Cambaridae > Procambarus > Procambarus virginalis. The sequence goes on from WNGS01113355.1 coordinate 10,776, forward strand.
CTGTAGAGTGTGGATGTTACATGACATAGGTCCTGTAGAGTGTGGATGTTACCATGACATAGGTCCTGTAGAGTGTGGATGTTACCATGACATAGGTCCTGTAGAGTGTGGATGTTACAATGACATAGGTCCTGTAGAGTGTGGATGTTACAATGACATAGGTCCTGTAGAGTGTTGATGTTACAATAACACAGGTCCTGTAGAGTGTGGATGTTACAATGACATAGGTCCTGTAGAGTGTGGATGTTACAATGACATAGGTCCTGTAGAGTGTGGATGTTACAATGACATAGGTCCTGTAGAGTGTGGATGTTACAATGACATAGGTCCTGTAGAGTGTGGTTGTTACAATGACATAGGTCCTGTAGAGTGTGGATGTTACAATGACATAGGTCCTGTAGAGTGTGGATGTTACCATGACATAGGTCCTGTAGAGTGTGGATGTTACCATGACATAGGTCTTGTAGAGTGTGGATGTTACCATGACATAGGTCCTGTAGAGTGTGGATGTTACCATGACATAGGTCCTGTAGAGTGTGGATGTTACCATGACATAGGTCCTGTAGAGTGTGGATGTTACAATGACATAGGTCCTGTAGAGTGTGGATGTTACCATGACATAGGTCCTGTAGAGTGTGGATGTTACCATGACATAGGTCCTGTAGAGTGTGGATGTTACAATGACATAGGTCCTTGTAGAGTGTGGATGTTACAATGACATAGGTCCTGTAGAGTGTGGATGTTACCATGACATAGGTCCTGTAGAGTGTGGATGTTACAATGACATAGGTCCTGTAGAGTGTGGATGTTACCATGACATAGGTCCTGTAGAGTGTGGATGTTACAATGACATAGGTCCTGTAGAGTGTGGATGTTACAATGACATAGGTCCTGTAGAGTGTGGTTGTTACAGTGACACAGGTCCTGTAGAGCGTGGATGTTACAGTGACATAGGTCCTGTAGAGTGTGGATGTTACAGTGACATAGGTCCTGTAGAGTGTGGATGTTACAGGGACATAGGTCCTGTAGAGTGTGGATGTTACCATGACATAGGTCCTGTAGAGTGTGGATGTTACAATGACATAGGTCCTGTAGAGTGTGGATGTTACAATGACATAGGTCCTGTAGAGTGTGGATGTTACCATGACATAGGTCCTGTAGAGTGTGGATGTTACCATGACATAGGTCCTGTAGAGTGTGGATGTTACAATGACATAGGTCCTGTAGAGTGTGGATGTTACCATGACATAGGTCCTGTAGAGTGTGGATGTTACAATGACATAGGTCCTGTAGAGTGTGGATGTTACAATGACATAGGTCCTGTAGAGTGTGGATGTTACAATGACATAGGTCCTGTAGAGTATGGATGTTTCAATGACATAGGTCCTGTAGAGTGTGGATGTTACCATGACATAGGTCCTGTAGAGTGTGGATGTTACAATGACATAGGTCCTGTAGAGTGTGGATGTTACAATGACATAGGTCCTGTAGAGTGTGGATGTTACAATGACATAGGTCCTGTAGAGTGTGGATGTTACAATGACATAGGGCCTGTAGAGTGTGGATGTTACAATGACATAGGGCCTGTAGAGTGTGGATGTTACAATGACATAGGTCCTGTAGAGTGTGGATGTTACAATGACATAGGGCCTGTAGAGTGTGAATGTTACAATGACATAGGCCTGTAGAGTGTGGATGTTACAATGACATAGGGCCTGTAGAGTGTGGATGTTACAATGACATAGGTCCTGTAGAGTGTGGATGTTACAATGACATAGGGCCTGTAGAGTGTGGATGTTACAATGACATAGGGCCTGTAGAGTGTGGATGTTACAATGACATAGGGCCTGTAGAGTGTGGATGTTACAATGACATAGGGCCTGTAGAGTGTGGATGTTACAATGACATAGGTCCTGTAGAGTGTGGATGTTACAATGACATAGGTCCTGTAGAGTGTGGATGTTACAATGACATAGGGCCTGTAGAGTGTGGATGTTACAATGACATAGGGCCTGTAGAGTGTGGATGTTACAATGACATAGGTCCTGTAGAGTGTGGATGTTACAATGACATAGGTCCTGTAGAGTGTGGATGTTACAATGACATAGGTCCTGTAGAGTGTGGATGTTAAAATGACATAGGGCCTGTAGAGTGTGGATGTTACAATGACATAGGGCCTGTAGAGTGTGGATGTTACAATGACATAGGTCCTGTAGAGTGTGGATGTTACAATGACATAGGTCCTGTAGAGTGTGGATGTTACAATGACATAGGTCCTGTAGAGTGTGGATGTTACAATGACATAGGTCCTGTAGAGTGTGGATGTTACAATGACATAGGTCCTGTAGAGTGTGGATGTTACAATGACATAGGTCCTGTAGAGTGTGGATGTTACAATGAAATAGGGCCTGTAGAGTGTGGATGTTACAATGACATAGGTCCTGTAGAGTGTGGATGTTACAATGACATAGGTCCTGTAGAGTGTGGATGTTACAGTGACATAGGTCCTGTAGAGTGTGGTTGTTACAGTGACATAGGTCCTGTAGAGTGTGGATGTTACAGTGACCTAGGTCCTGTAGAGTGTGGATGTTACAGTGACATAGGTCCTGTAGAGTGTGGTTGTTACAGTGACACAGGTCCTGTAGAGCGTGGATGTTACAGTGACATGGGTCCTGTAGAGTGCGGATGTTACAGTAACATAGGTCCTGTAGAGTGTGGATGTTACAGGGACATAGGTCATGTAGAGTGTGGATGTTACCATGACATAGGTCCTGTAGAGTGTGGATGTTACAATGACATAGGTCCTGTAGAGTGTGGATGTTACAATGACATAGGTCCTGTAGAGTGTGGATGTTACCATGACATAGGTCCTGTAGAGTGTGGATGTTACATGACATAGGTCCTGTAGAGTGTGGATGTTACAATGACATAGGTCCTGTAGAGTGTGGATGTTACAATGACATAGGTCCTGTAGAGTGTGGATGTTACAATGACATAGGTCCTGTAGAGTGTGGATGTTACAATGACATAGGTCCTGTAGAGTGTGGATGTTACAATGACATAGGTCCTGTAGAGTGTGGATGTTACAATGACATAGGTCCTGTAGAGTGTGGATGTTACAATGACATAGGTCCTGTAGAGTGTGGATGTTACAATGACATAGGTCCTGTAGAGTGTGGATGTTACAATGACATAGGTCCTGTAGAGTGTGGATGTTACCATGACATAGGTCCTGTAGAGTGTGGATGTTACCATGACATAGGTCTTGTAGAGTGTGGATGTTACCATGACATAGGTCCTGTAGAGTGTGGATGTTACCATGACATAGGTCCTGTAGAGTGTGGATGTTACCATGACATAGGTCCTGTAGAGTGTGGATGTTACAATGACATAGGTCCTGTAGAGTGTGGATGTTACCATGACATAGGTCCTGTAGAGTGTGGATGTTACCATGACATAGGTCCTGTAGAGTGTGGATGTTACAATGACATAGGTCCTGTAGAGTGTGGATGTTACAATGACATAGGTCCTGTAGAGTGTGGATGTTACCATGACATAGGTCCTGTAGAGTGTGGATGTTACAATGACATAGGTCCTGTAGAGTGTGGATGTTACCATGACATAGGTCCTGTAGAGTGTGGATGTTACAATGACATAGGTCCTGTAGAGTGTGGATGTTACAATGACATAGGTCCTGTAGAGTGTGGTTGTTACAGTGACATAGGTCCTGTATAGTGTGGATGTTAGTGACATAGGTCCTGTAGAGTGTGGATGTTACAGTGACATAGGTCCTGTAGAGTGTGGATGTTACAGGGACATAGGTCCTGTAGAGTGTGGATGTTACCATGACATAGGTCCTGTAGAGTGTGGATGTTACAATGACATAGGTCCTGTAGAGTGTGGATGTTACAATGACATAGGTCCTGTAGAGTGTGGATGTTACAATGACATAGGTCCTGTAGAGTGTGGATGTTACAATGACATAGGTCCTGTAGAGTGTGGATGTTACAGGGACATAGGTCCTGTAGAGTGTGGATGTTACAATGACATAGGTCCTGTAGAGTGTGGATGTTACAATGACATAGGTCCTGTAGAGTGTGGATGTTACAATGACATAGGTCCTGTAGAGTGTGGATGTTACAATGACATAGGTCCTGTAGAGTGTGGATGTTACAATGACATAGGTCCTGTAGAGTGTGGATGTTACAATGACATAGGGCCTATAGAGTGTGGATGTTACAATGACATAGGGCCTGTAGAGTGTGGATGTTACAATGACATAGGGCCTGTAGAGTGTGGATGTTACAATGACATAGGTCCTGTAGAGTGTGGATGTTACAAACACATAGGTCCTGTAGAGTGTGGATGTTACAATGACATAGGGCCTGTAGAGTGTGGATGTTACAATGACATAGGTCCTGTAGAGTGTGGATGTTACAATGACATAGATCCTGTAGAGTGTGGATGTTACAATGACATAGGTCCTGTAGAGTGTGGATGTTACAATGACATAGGTCCTGTAGAGTGTGGATGTTACAATGACATAGGGCCTGTAGAGTGTGGATGTTACAATGACATAGGGCCTGTAGAGTGTGGATGTTACAATGACATAGGTCCTGTAGAGTGTGGATGTTACAATGACATAGGTCCTGTAGAGTGTGGATGTTACAATGACATAGGTCCTGTAGAGTGTGGATGTTACAATGACATAGGTCCTGTAGAGTGTGGATGTTACAATGACATAGGTCCTGTAGAGTGTGGATGTTACAATGACATAGGTCCTGTAGAGTGTGGATGTTACAATGACATAGGGCCTGTAGAGTGTGGATGTTACAATGACATAGGTCCTGTAGAGTGTGGATGTTACAATGACATAGGTCCTGTAGAGTGTGGATGTTACAATGACATAGGTCCTGTAGAGTGTGGATGTTACAATGACATAGGTCCTGTAGAGTGTGGATGTTACAATGACATAGGTCCTGTAGAGTGTAGATGTTACAATGACATAGGTCCTGTAGAGTGTGGATGTTACAATGACATAGGTCCTGTAGAGTGTGGATGTTACAATGACATAGGTCCTGTAGAGTGTGGATGTTACAATGAAATAGGTCCTGTAGAGTGTGGATGTTACAATGACATAGATCCTGTAGAGTGTGGATGTTACAATGACATAGGTCCTGTAGAGTGTGGATGTTACAATGACATAGGTCCTGTAGAGTGTAGATGTTACAATGACATAGGTCCTGTAGAGTGTGGATGTTACAATGACATAGGTCCTGTATATTGATGAGTTTTATAGTCACATATTGACCAGTGTTCATATGTCTTGCGCTTAACAAAGTGGAATCCGGCAGTAGGCGAGGAGGCGTCAAGTGGCTGAGAGCACGGTCGAGCAGGAGTCCTTGTTCAGGCGATGAGTCACAATAACGTGGCTGAAGTTGTTTGACCAGACCACACACTGGAAGGTGAAGG
>WNGS01113366.1:8909-24901 GCA_020271785.1 Procambarus virginalis
TATATACCCTAAATGAGTGGGATATAAGGGAAGTTAAGATGGAAGGCCCTTGGAATGAGTGACCATAGTGTATTGAACTTTGAGTACCTGTAGAGCTAGGAATTATCTCCCCCCAAAAAGAACTAGGAATCAAAAGGCTGGCATACCGAAAGGGGAATTATGTACAGATGAGAAGTTCCTAAGTGAAATACCTTGGGACACAGACCTCAGAGATAAGCTGTACAAGATATGATGGACTATGTACCCAAAAGTGTCAGGAGGCAGTAAACAGGTTCATCCCGTCCAAAGGGAAAAATCCGAGAAGCAACAGAAGAATCCATGGTATAATAGGGCATGTATGGAAGCGAAGAAACTGAACAAAGGGCGTGGAGGAACGTCCGGAATAAAAGAACACCAGAAAGCAGAGAGAGATACCAGAGAACCAGGAATGAGTATGTCAGGGTGAGAAGAGAAGCAGAGAAAAGTTTTGAAAATGATATAGCAAACAAAGCCAAGACCGAACCAAAGCTACTCCACAGTCACATCAGAAGGAAAACAACAGTGAAAGAACAGGTATTGAAACTTAGAACAGGCGAGGACAGGTATACAGAGAATGACAAAGAGGTGTGTGAAGAACTCAACAAAAGGTTCCAGGAGGTCTTCACAATAGAACAAGGGGGAGGTCACTGTGCTAGGAGAAAGGGAGGTAAACCAGGCGGCCTTGGAAGAGTTCGAAATTACGAGAGAGGAGGTCAAGAGACACCTGCTGGATCTGGATGTTAGAAAGGCTGTTGGTCCAGACGGGATCTCACCTTGGATACTGAAAGAGTGTGCAGAGGCACTTTGCTTGCCACTCTCCATAGTGTATAGTAAGTCACTGGAGATGGGAGACCTACCAGAAATATGGAAGACGGCAAATGTGGTCCCAGTATACAAAAAGGGCGACAGGCAAGAGGCACTGAACTACAGGCCAGTGTCCTTGACTTGTATACCATGCAAGGTGATGGAGAAGATCGTGAGAAAAAACTGGTAACACATCTGGAAGAAGAGACTTCGTGACAAATCGCCAACATGGGTTCAGGGAGGGTAAATCTTGCCTTACAGGCTTGATAGAATTCTACGATCAGGTGACAAAGATTAAGCAAAAAGAGAGGGCTGGGCGGACTGCATTTTCTTGGATTGTCGGAAAGCCTTTGACACAGTACCGCATAAGAGGCTGGTACATAAACTGGAGAGACAGGCAGGTGTAGCTGGTAAGGTGCTCCAGTGGATAAGGGAGTACCTAAGCAATAGGAAGCAGAGAGTTACGGTGAGGGGTGCGACCTCCGATTGGCGTGAAGTCACCAGTGGAGTCCCACAGGGCTCTGTACTCGGTCCTATCTTGTTTCTGATATATGTAAATGATCTCCCGGAGGGTATTGATTCATTTCTCTCAATGTTTGTGGACGATGCCAAAATTATGAGAAGGATTAAAACAGAAGAAGACTGTTTGAGGCTTCAAGAAGACCTAGACAAGCTGAAGGAATGGTCGAACAAATGGTTGTTAGAGTTTAACCCAACCAAATGTAATGTAATGAAGATAGGTGTAGGAAGCAGGAGGCCAGATACAAGGTACCATCTGGGAGAGGAAATTCTTCAGGAGTCAGAGAAAGAAAAAGACTTTGGGGTTGATATCACGCCAGACCTGTCTCCTGCAGCACATATCAAGAGGATAACATCAGCGGCATATGCCAGCTGGCCAACATACGAACGGCATTCAGAAACTTGTGTAAAGAATCATTCAGAACTTTGTATACCACATATGTCAGGCCAATCCTGGAGTATGCAGCCCCAGCATGGAGTCCATATCTAGTCAAGGATAAGACTAAACTGGAAAAGCTTCAAAGGTTTGCCACCAGACTAGTACCAGAGCTGAGAGGTATGAGCTATGAGGAGAGATTACGAGAATTAAACTTCACTTCGTTGGAAGACAGAAGAGTTAGGGGGGACATGATCACCACATTCAAGATTCTGAAGGGAATTGATAGGGTAGATAAAGACAGGCTATTTAACACAAGGGGCACATGCACAAGGGGACACAGGTGGAAGCTGAGTGCCCAAATGAGCCACAGAGATATTAGAAAGAACTTTTTTAGTGTCAGAGTGGTTGACAAATGGAATGCATTAGGAAGTGATGTGGTGGAGGCTGACTCCATACACAGTTTCAAGTGTAGATACGATAGAGCCCAATAGGCTCAGGAATCTGTACACCTGTTGATTGACGGTTGAGAGGCAGGACCAAAGAGCCAGAGCTCAACCCCCGCAAACACAACTAGGTGAGTACTAGGTGAGTACACACACACACACACACACACACACACACCACACACACACACACACACACCAAAACTAGAAGACAAGAAAAAAAGGTGATATGATCACTGCTTACAAAATAGCAACAGGAATTGACGTAATTGATAGGGAAGATTTCCCGAGACTTGGAACTTCAAGAGGTCATAGATTTAAACTAACTAAACAAAAATGCCGAAGAAATATAAGAAAATTAACTTTTGCAAACGGAGTGGTAGACGGTTGGAACAAGTTAAGTGAGTAGGTGGTGGAGGCCAGGACCGTCTGTACCCTTAAAGCGTTATATGAACAAGAGTTCTGGGAAGACGGGACACCACGAGCGTAGCTCTCATCCTGTAACTACACTTAGGTAATTATACGTAGGTAATTACACACACAACTTCCTGGAGGGGCCTGTGGCTGAGTTGACAGCGCTTAGGACTCGTAATCCTAGGTAGGGTCCGGGGTTCGATCCCGGCGCCGGCGGAAACAGATGGGTTTCCTGGTTGATACCTGGTTGATGGGGGTTCTGGGAGTTCTTCTACTCCCCAAGCCCGGCCCGAGGCCAGGCTTGACTTGTGAGAGTTTGGTCCACTAGGCTGTTGCTTGGAGCGGCCCGCAGGCCCACATACCCACCACAGCCCGGTTGGTCCGGCACTCCTTAGAGGAATAAATCTAGTTTCCTCTTGAAGATGTCCACGGTTGTTCCGGCAATATTTCTTATGCTTGCTGGGAGGACGTTTAACAACCGCGGACCTCTGATGTTTATACAGTGTTCTCTGATTGTGCCTATGGCACCTCTGCTCTTCACTGGTTCTATTCTGCATTTTCTTCCATATCGTTCACTCCAGTACGTTGTTATTTTACTGTGTAGATTTGGGACCTGGCCCTCCAGTATTTTCCACGTGTATATTATTTGATATCTCTCTCGTCTTCTTTCTAGTCTTCCCTTCTCGTCTTCGTCTCGGCAGCTTCGAAGTCTTCGTCTTCCCTTCCCAGAGTTTCTTTCACCCAGATTACCTAGCAGTAAATAGGTACCTGGGAGTTAGACAGCTGCTACGGGCTGCTTCCTTTGTGTGTGTGTGTGTGTGTGTGTGTGTGTGTGTGTGTGTGTACTCACCTATTTGTACTCACCTATCTGTCTCTGCAGGATCGAGCATTGACTCTTGGATCCCGCCTTTCGAGCCATCGGTTGTTTACAGCAATGACTCCGGTCCTATTTCCCTGTCATACCTAGTTTTAAAATTATGAATAGAATTGGCTTCCACAACCTGTTCCTTAAGAGCATTCCATTTTTCCACTACTCTCACGCTAAAAAGAAAACTTCCTAACATCTCTGTGACTCATCTGAGTTTCCAGCTTCCACCCATGTCCCCTCGTTCTGTTACTATTCCGTGTGAACATTTCGTCTATGTCTACTCTGCCAATCCCCCTGAGTATTTTATATATGTTCCTATCTTATCCCCCCTCTCCCTTCTGTTTTCTAGTGTTGTAAGGCACAGTTCCTTCAGGCGCTCTTCATACTCCATCCCTCGTAACTCTGGGACGAGTCTCGTTGCAAACTTCTGAACCTTTTCCAGTTTCCTTATATGCTTCTTCAGATGGGGACTCCATGATAAGGCGGCATACTCTAAGACTGGCCTCACGTAGGCATTGTAAAGCACCCTAAATGCCTCCTTACTTAGGTTTCTGAATGATGTTCTAACTTTTGCCAGTGTAGAGTATGCTGCTGTCGTTACCCTATTTATATGTGCTTCAGGAGATAGATTAGGTGTTACGTCTATGCCCAGGTCTCTTTCTCGAGTCGTCACAAGTAGGCAGTTCCCCTTCATTGTGTACTGTCCTTTTGGTCTCCTATCACCTGATCCCATTTCCATAACTTTACATTTACTGGTGCTGAACTCCAGTAGTCATTTCCCTGACCATCTCTGCAACCTGTTTAAGTCCTCTTGGAGGATCCTACAATCCTCATCTGTCACAACTCTTCTCATTAATTTTGCGTCATCCGCAAACATCAACATAAACATGTAGGATTCCACTCCTGTAAACATGCCATTAACATATACTAAAAATAGAATTGGTCCCAGCATCGATCCTTGTGGTACTCCACTTGTTACTGTTCGCCAGTCCGACTTCTCGCCCCTTACTGTAACTCTTTGGCTCCTTCCTGTTAAGTAGTTCCTTATCCATGCTAGGACCTTTTGTGAGGAGATGTAGAATCTCCTCAGCTAGTTTTCCTAGTTTCTAGAATAGGCTAGTCGCTCTAGGGACTCTAGAAACTGAAGCTTTCAAATTTACATATACTTGTTGGGTGTCATATGAAAGCTTATGTTAAATGCTGTCAGTTAAAACTAGTTAGAGGTCTGTGATTGCTCTGTAGAGAGAATTACAGCAAAATTTTCCTGTCCTGTAAAACAGAGAGATTTGAGAGGTAGTATAACACAAAAAACCGTTACGGGTGGGGGGGAACAGGTGGGGAACGTTGCCTGCCCCCCCCACCAAGAGAGACGTTGAGACGTTGTGTTAGGCCTCACCCTCCTTGTGACGTCACGCCAGGCCACAGGCGAGGGGCACTTGTGATTGGTCTAGGCACCCCTGCTCCTATGCCGAGTTTTGGCGCGAAGAGCTGTGATTGGAAGCGGCATGAGGAACAGTGCCGGCTTCCTGCTGATTGGTCAAGACAAGGTAGGGGGAGAAATATGGGGATGTGAGTCTCTCTAGCCCGGCCAGGCTAGGGAAGGGCAGTTTGAATTGGGCAGCCAGGGTATAAGCAGTGTGTCGGTGGGGGTGGCGGGCCTGCCACCCCCACCACCGTTATCGCTCCTGTCGTGCAGTTTATTCATATTGCATGGCACTCCAGCCACCCTGGGTGTGTCGAAGCCCAAATTTGCGAGAAACTGGGACTTGGACTTTGAATTCCGCCCGACGTCGTCCATGGGGAGGTGACGCCGGCCAGTGTCACCCCTGTCACCCCAGTGTAAGAGCGAGTCATGCTCTAGTGTGTTGGGGGGTAGTGGTGATTCCCCATCCACATGTGTGTATACCCCAGGCGCCACGTGGCCACCCCTTGCCACCCGTGCGGCCCGGTGCAGCCCGGCCCAGGCACCAACCTTACCCCGCGCGCGAGCAGCCCGGGTGGGGTGGGGTGCTGTGACGTCACGCACCACCCGTGGCCACCCTCCTGAAGGCCATGCGGTGGCCACATGTTAGGCCACCACCTTTGGCCACCCCCTTGGCCATCTTCCCAGGACAGCCTAAGGCCACATCTTGTCGACGCACGAGGAGCAAGCTAAGTGTTGGCAGCCAGGTGGTAAGGACCTGAGAAATGAGGAAATTGTGTGGATGGAAACGTGAGTACTTTATCCGTGTCTCAGATTAGTGGAAATCATAGTAGAAAAGTTGTGTGGGCCCCTAGCCCGGCCAGGCTAGGGAGGCAGCTGAGACACCGGTCAGTGGCACGCCCAGGTGACTGTGGGGCAGTACCTGGAGAGGGAAATTGTCACAGTAAATCATGTAGTGATATAATTATATATCTGTAGATATATTGTTGTGTGTAGACTGACTAGAGTTTGGGACCAGTCAGTGTAGAAAATCATCATATAAATGATCCAGTCTGGCGATTCTGTATAATCGTCCAGCCTTGGTTAGTGCCATGGTACCTCATTATGTAATTAGGCCAGGTTAGAGTTAATTAAGCAGGCCCGTGGGGCAGGGTTATTAGTGGATATCCTGAGGTCTGTATATGTCCTGGTGATTAATTTGCATTGTTTATGGAGGCCATTCCATATGTTTCATTTGCATGTTGCATTTATTATGTTGTGTGGTGAGTCAGTAGATGTGATCGCTGACTGATTGCCTAATGATGTCATTAGCATGGGGGGCATGCTGACGGTATCATTATGTGCAGGTTTGTGCAGTGTATCAGGTATACGTTATTACTGTCCTAGGAATTGTGTTGAGGATTTAAGGGGACCCTTTGAGTATTCAGGGAAATTCTCAGTCACTTAATGAGAGCGAGCAATTAGTTAATTTGCCTAATTATGGGAGAATTAGTGCCAGCTGTCCGCGTAGAGCGACGGTGTCTTATATTAACGTAAATTGTCTTGCTGAAGCAACCGGGATCGGGCGATCTTTTGCAACGTTTGCAAGATTAGAGGGACAGTAAGATTGGTATAGCTTGAGTGTTGCAAAACCGTGTGTTATCACTGTGTGGGCATAGTAATTAACGAGTTGCAGTAGTCGCAACCGTATGTGGGCAGTGCTATTTTATGTTGTTTTGCATGCCCATTATATGTGTGACCTATGTAACCTTAGGGTTACTTTGTTTCTTTAAGTTGTGTTGAGAACTTGAGGATTCAGTGAGTTAATTAGGGGTAATTAACTGGATAAGGGGGTGCACACTTGAAGTTGTTGAATGAGTGAGTGCTGTTATGGGAGAACAGTGTTGAACTTGAGCTTGTGGGAATACGTTCCGGTGCAATTAATTGTCCGTGTGACAATTAATTGACCACTCTAGCTAATTATGTAATTAGCATTCTCATCATGAATTCACGTAGTGGGAGAGGATCTGTCAGAGTCTGTCAGTGATAGTGTTAACGTCAGTTGCTCGAGACTAACTGCCTTTCGGGGTTGGGGCAATTAGTGGCTCATGATAATTAGTGGAGTAATTAACGTCTGGAGTCTTGAGGACTCAGATGACTCGGTAAAGCGAGGTCATGGGGTTAGCATAATACGTTATATTAATCATATTCTGTCTGGTGACAGTGGATTAAGTTGCACTCATTGTTAATTAGTAATTAACTCCTCTTCCGTGAATTCACAGTGTTTGATGAGACCTGCTTAGGCAGTGCGGAGTGAGACGTATTTATGTATGATTAATTATCGGTCCTGGTGACAGTTAATTAATTGCTCGAGGTTAATTAGGGTAATTAGCACTCATTAGTAAGTAAAGTAATTAATGATACACAGACTGTTGAGAAGCCACCCACTTGGGGTAGGCTTAGTTAACGTAACTCAATGGGATGTAATTAGTGGTCCGTTTGACCTTAATTAAGATTACTCACTGAATACTTGCAAGGAGTCAAGTGTGATGTAATTTAAGAGTTTGAGTTATTGTGACAAGAGGACTTGTGTTAACGTAGAGTACTATCATGTTGTTGTCTAGCGTGAGACACTTGTTTGTGATTAAAGTAGTACTTGTTGCTGACTGCTGTGATCAGTCAATTTCCATCATTATTCACATAATCAATGTTGTAATTGATTAAGGCAATTTCTTTTGGTTATCGTCTAGTGACGAGGGTAAAGTAACTTAGGGATGAGTGGAGCTGTGTCCCAGAATCCCACCTTGCCTGACTTTGTTCACTTTAGTTGTGATAGGGGAGTCACTGTTAGACTACCCACCTGATTACGGGGGTCGCTCCTGTTGGGCGGGAGGACCTTAAGTTGTGATTAGAGTAGCTGCCACTAGGAAGTCGTGTCACTATTGATTGCTTGCTTGTGTCATCAGTGGACAACTTTGTTCAGTTAGTTCATGTTGTCAGCCCGAAGTGTCAGCAGGATGGAGCCTGCTGTCATTTCTCGAGGGGCTGTTGAATAGCTGTGTTGCAAATGCCACTGGATTGACATTAACGTAATTAAATCACTCGCTGTGGTGTAACTTAGTCTGTGATATTTTTCTTTGAGTTTGCAATATTGCGTCATCAGTGGGCACACCTGTGTTCAGGTTAGTTCAGTATGCAGCCACACAGCAAGGGTTGCTATTTAGCTGTTGGTTATGGTGCCACTGGATGGACATTAACGTAAAGATTAATTTGAGGAAGGGTGCTGGAGTTGCCAGTGAACCCATTAGTTATTGATGTCATTGAAAGGCTACTGATTTGATTGCATTGCAACCGCTATTGCAGGTGTAGACTGCACTGAGGCGTAGAACAGTTAGGAGGTTACTGGAGACGTGTTTCAGAACTCACTGTGTCATTTGTTGTAATTGTGATTATAGATCTGTTAGTTCTTGCTTGCTTGTTGATTCCTCTGTGGGCACGCTTATGTTCGAGTTAGTTCATTATGCAGTCCGAGGGCTGGTGTCTAGCTGTCATTGATAGTGTCACAGGAAGGACTTCGAGTAACGTCATTGACATTCTTTTGTTTTGATGTAGTAGTCTAGTCTCTGTTATAATAATTGTTATTTTGTTAACGGTCTTTGATGTCAACCTTCAACTATCCTGTGCCACACCCATGTTCTGATATATTTGATATTGTTGTTAAATCTTTGATATGACGGCTGTGCTCTTGGGAATTCGAATTCCAATTCATAGCGCCACACAACAAATAAAAAATTTGATTGTGAGAACCCGTCGGTTACCCTTTATTGGTTTTAACGTCATGTTTAACTAGGAGGAACCAGCGGCCTATTGTGGACAGGTTTTCACCCCTGCTGGTGGAAGCCTGGCGGTTTGCTCCCGCTTCTCCTTTTTCTACTGGACTCATGCTTAACTGCCAAGAGCAGCCTTTAAACTTGTAGTCCACCTCCTAAGGGAGGTAGGCGTAGAGAAAAATCTCACACCTTTCCTCCCACGGCCGCCTGCATCTGAACAGTTTGAACAGTAGTCTCATGTGTGGTACTGAATGAAAGGCTTTTTGACAGTNTTGGGTGTCATATGAAAGCTTATGTTAATGCTGTCGTTAAAACTAGTTAGAGGTCTGTGATTGCTCTGTAGAGAGAATTACAGCAAAATTTTCCTGTCCTGTAAAACAGAGAGATTTGAGAGGTAGTATAACACAAAAAACCGTTACGGGTGGGGGGGACAGGTGGGGAACGTTGCCTCCCCCCCCACCAAGAGAGACGTTGAGACGTTGTGTTAGGCCTCACCCTCCTTGTGACGTCACGCCAGCCACAGGCGAGGGGCACTTGTGATTGGTCTAGGCACCCCTGCTCCTATGCCGAGTTTTGGCGCGAAGAGCTGTGATTGGAAGCGGCATGAGGAACAGTGCCGGCTTCCTGCTGATTGGTCAAGACAAGGTAGGGGGAGAAATATGGGGATGTGAGTCTCTCTAGCCGGCCAGGCTAGGAAGGGCAGTTTGAATTGGGCAGCCAGGGTATAAGCAGTGTGTCGGTGGGGGGTGGCGGGCCTGCCACCCCCACCACCGTTATCGCTCCTGTCGTGCAGTTTATTCATATTGCATGGCACTCCAGCCACCCTGGGTGTGTCGAAGCCCAAATTTGCGAGAAACTGGGACTTGGACTTTGAATTCCGCCCGACGTCGTCCATGGGGAGGTGACGCCGGCCAGTGTCACCCCTGTCACCCCAGTGTAAGAGCGAGTCATGCTCTAGTGTGTTGGGGGGTAGTGGTGATTCCCCATCCACATGTGTGTATACCCCCAGGCGCCACGTGGCCACCCCTTGCCACCCGTGCGGCCCGGCAGCCCGGCCCAGGCCACCAACCTTACCCCGCGCGCGCGAGCAGCCCGGGTGGGGTGGGGTGCTGTGACGTCACGCGCCACCCGTGGCCACCCTCCTGAAGGCCATGCGGTGGCCACATGTTGGCCACCACCTTTGGCCACCCCCTTGGCCATCTTCCCAGGACAGCCTAAGGCCACATCTTGTCGACGCACGAGGAGCAAGCTAAGTGTTGACAGCCAGGTGGTAAGGACCTGGGAAATGAGGAAATTGTGTGGACGGAAACGTGAGTACTTTATCAGTGTCTCAGATTAGTGGAAATCATAGTAGAAAAGTTGTGTGGGCCCCTAGCCCGGCCAGGCTAGGGAAGCAGCTGAGACACCGGTCAGTGGCACGCCCAGGTGACTGTGGGGCAGTACCTGGAGAGGGAAATTGTCACAGTAAATCATGTAGTGATATAATTATATATCTGTAGATATATTGTTGTGTGTAGACTGACTAGAGTTGGGACCAGTCAGTGTAGAAAATCATCATATAAATGATCCAGTCTGGCGATTCTGTATAATCGTCCAGCCTTGGTTAGTGCCATGGTACCTCATTATGTAATTAGGCCAGGTTAGAGTTAATTAAGCAGGCCCGTGGGGCAGGGTTATTAGTGGATATCCTGAGGTCTGTATATGTCCTGGTGATTAATTTGCATTGTTTATGGAGGCCATTCCCATATGTTTCATTTGCATGTTGCATGTATTATGTTGTGTGGTGAGTCAGTAGATGTGATCGCTGACTGATTGCCTAATGATGTCATTAGCATGGGGGGCATGCTGACGGTATCATTATGTGCAGGTTTGTGCAGTGTATCAGGTATACGTTATTACTGTCCTAGGAATTGTGTTGAGGATTTAAGGGGACCCTTTGAGTATTCAGGGAAATTCTCAGTCACTTAATGAGAGCGAGCAATTAGTTAATTTGCCTAATTATGGGAGAATTAGTGCCAGCTGTCCGCGTAGAGCGACGGTGTCTTATATTAACGTAAATTGTCTTGCTGAAGCAACCGGGATCGGGCGATCTTTTGCAACGTTTGCAAGATTAGAGGGACAGTAAGATTGGTATACCTTGAGTGTTGCAAAACCGTGTGTTATCACTGTGTGGGCATAGTAATTAACGAGTTGCAGTAGTCGCAACCGTATGTGGGCAGTGCTATTTTATGTTGTTTTGCATGCCATTATATGTGTGACCTATGTAACCTTAGGGTTACTTTGTTTCTTTAAGTTGTGTTGAGAACTTGAGGATTCAGTGAGTTAATTAGGGGTAATTAACTGGATAAGGGGGTGCACACTTGAAGTTGTTGAATGAGTGAGTGCTGTTATGGGAGAACAGTGTTGAACTTGAGCTTGTGGGAATACGTTTCCGGTGCAATTAATTGTCCGTGTGACAATTAATTGACCACTCTAGCTAATTATGTAATTAGCATTCTCATCATGAATTCACGTAGTGGGAGAGGATCTGTCAGAGTCTGTCAGTGATAGTGTTAACGTCAGTTGCTCGAGACTAACTGCCTTTCGGGGTTAGGGCAATTAGTGGCTCATGATAATTAGTGGAGTAATTAACGTCTGGAGTCTTGAGGACTCAGATGACTCGGTAAAGCGAGGTCATGGGGTTAGCATAATACGTTATATTAATCATATTCTGTCTGGTGACAGTGGATTAAGTTGCACTCATTGTTAATTAGTAATTAACTCCTCTTCCGTGAATTCACAGTGTTTGATGAGACCTGCTTAGGCAGTGCGGAGTGAGACGTATTTATGTATGATTAATTATCGGTCCTGGTGACAGTTAATTAATTGCTCGAGGTTAATTAGGGTAATTAGCACTCATTAGTAAGTAAAAGTAATTAATGATACACAGACTGTTGAGAAGCCACCCACTTGGGGTAGGCTTAGTTAACGTAACTCAATGGGATGTAATTAGTGGTCCGTTTGACCTTAATTAAGAATTACTCACTGAATACTTGCAAGGAGTCAAGTGTGATGTAATTTAAGAGTTTGAGTTATTGTGACAAGAGGACTTGTGTTAACGTAGAGTACTATCATGTTGTTGTCTAGCGTGAGACACTTGTTATGTGATTAAAGTAGTACTTGTTGCTGACTGCTGTGATCAGTCAATTTCCATCATTATTCACATAATCAATGTTGTAATTGATTAAGGCAATTCTTTTGGTTATCGTCTAGTGACGAGGGTAAAGTAACTTAGGGATGAGTGGAGCTGTGTCCCAGAATCCCACCTTGCCTGACTTTGTTCACTTTAGTTGTGATAGGGGGAGTCACTGTTAGACTACCCACCTGATTACGGGGGTCGCTCCTGTTGGGCGGGAGGACCTTAAGCTGTGATTAGAGTAGCTGCCACTAGGAAGTCGTGTCACTATTGATTGCTTGCTTGTGTCATCAGTGGACAACTTTGGTCAGTAGTTCATGTTGTCAGCCCGAAGTGTCAGCAGGATGGAGCCTGCTGTCATTTCTCGAGGGGCTGTTGAATAGCTGTGTTGCAAATGCCACTGGATTGACATTAACGTAATTAAATCACTCGCTGTGGTGTAACTTAGTCTGTGATATTTTTCTTTGAATTTGCAATATTGCGTCATCAGTGGGCACACCTGTGTTCAGGTTAGTTCAGTATGCAGCCACACAGCAAGGGTTGCTATTTAGCTGTTGGTTATGGTGCCACTGGATGGACATTAACGTAAAGATTAATTTGAGGAAGGGTGCTGGAGTTGCCAGTGAACCCATTAGTTATTGATGTCATTGAAAGGCTACTGATTTGATTGCATTGCAACCGCTATTGCAGGTGTAGACTGCACTGAGGCGTAGAACAGTTAGGAGGTTACTGGAGACGTGTTTCAGAACTCACTGTGTCATTTGTTGTAATTGTGATTATAGATCTGTTAGTTCTTGCTTGCTTGTTGATTCCTCTGTGGGCACGCTTATGTTCGAGTTAGTTCATTATGCAGTCCGAGGGGCTGGTGTCTAGCTGTCATTGATAGTGTCACAGGAAGGACTTCGAGTAACGTCATTGACATTCTTTTGTTTTGATGTAGTAGTTTAGTCTCTTGTTATAATAAATTGTAATTTTGTTAACGGTCTTTGATGTCAACCTTCAACTATCCTGTGCCACACCCATGTTCTGATATATTTGATATTGTTGTTTAAATCTTTGATATGACGGCTGTGCTCTTGGGAATTCGAATTCCAATTCATAGCGCCACACAACAAATAAAAAATTTGATTGTGAGAACCCGTCGGTTACCCTTTATGGTTTTAACGTCATGTTTAACTAGGAGGAACCAGCGGCCTATTGTGGACAGGTTTTCACCCCTGCTGGTGGAAGCCTGGCGGTTTGCTCCCGCTTCTCCTTTTTCTACTGGACTCATGCTTAACTGCCAAGAGCAGCCTTTAAACTTGTAGTCCACCTCCTAAGGGAGGTAGGCGTAGAGAAAAATCTCACACCTTTCCTCC
Organism: Procambarus virginalis; assembly: GCA_020271785.1. Taxonomy (NCBI): domain Eukaryota; kingdom Metazoa; phylum Arthropoda; class Malacostraca; order Decapoda; family Cambaridae; genus Procambarus; species Procambarus virginalis. The sequence goes on from WNGS01113366.1 coordinate 22,120, forward strand.
CACGCCCGCCTGCCTCTGAACAGTTTGAACAGTAGTCTCATGTGTGGTACTGAATGAAAGGCTTTTTGACAGTCCAGAAATATGCAGTCTGCCCAACCATCTCTGTCCTATCTTATCCTCGTTATTTTATCATTGAATTACAAAAGGTTTGTTAGGCACGATTTCCCTTTCCAGAACCCATGTTGATGTTTGTTCACAAACCTAACGTTCTCCAGTTGTGCAACCAGTCGTAGTCTAATTATTCTTTCCCGTATTTCACAGGGGATGCTTGTCAGTGATACAGGTCTATAGTTAAGTGCCTCCTCCTTATCGCCTTTCTTGAAGATCGGTACGACATTTGCCTTCTTCCAGCAACTGGGCAATTCTCCCGACATAGTGACTCATTAAAGAGGCACGCTGAGGGCCTGCATTACTTCTTTTAGTATCCACGGTGATACTTTGCCTGGTCCAACTGCTCTAGTTGCATCCAGTGTTGTCACCTGTTTCATTACCACCCCTGCTGTCACCTCTATATCTTATAGTCTTTCACCTAGAGTAATCTCTTCTAACAATGGGAGGTGCTCAGGCTCGGTAGTGAACACTCCATGGAGACTGGCATTCAGTGCCTCGCAGATGTCCTTGTCACTTTCAGTATATGCCCCCTCTGCCTTCCTTAGTGTTGTCACTTGGTCGTTTACCGACATTTTTCTTCTTATATGGCTGTGTAGTAACTTAGGTTGCTTTTTCGCTTTGATTGCAATATCGTTCTCATAGTCCCCTTTCCGATGTTCGTCTTATGTTAATGTAATCGTTCCTAGCTCTGTTGCATCTGATCCTGTTGTCCTCTGTCCTTTGTCTTCTGTACTTCCTCCACTCATGTCTGCTGGCCATTTTTGCTTCCTGACATTGTCTATTAAAGCATGGGTTATTATATTCCCTCTTATTTTTTCCTTTTATTGTTGGTATAAATCTCTCTTCAGCCTCTTGGCATTTCTGTATGACTAGGTCCATCAGATCTTGCACTGTTTTTCCTCTAATTTCTTCCTCCCACTGCACTTCTCCCAGATAGTCCCTTATCCTCTTATAGTCCCCTTTCCTGTAGTCAACTCTCCTTTCCCAGACCTCTAGTCCCATAGCCACAAGTTTGAGTTCCATCATGTAGTCAAAGACTAGGACACAATGGTCGCTGGCCCCTAGAGGTATTTCATGCTCCAAATTCTCGATGTTTTCTACGTTCTGGGTGAAAATTAGGTCTAATAGGCTCGGTGCATCTCCTCCTCTTTCAATTGTGTCTTCCTTCACATGTTGTGTTAGGAAATTTCTGTCTATAACATCTACTAACTTTGCTCCCTACGTTTCGTCCCCTCCATGGTGATTCCTTGATTCCCAATTTATCTCTCCCTGATTTAGGTCCCCCATGACCAGCAGCTTCGTGGTGTGTGTGTGTGTGTGTGTGGTGTGTGTGTGTGTGTGTGTGTGTGTGTGTGTGTGTGTGCACGCGCGTGCATGTACAGGTATGCTCCAGCCATGCTCCAGGTATGCTCCAGCTATGCTCCAGGTATGCTCCAGGTATGCTCCAGGTATGCCCCAGGTATGCTCCAGCCATGCTCCAGGTATGTTCCAGCTATGGTACAGGCATGCCACAGGTGTGCTCCAGGTATGTCCCAGGTATGCTCCAGGTATGCTCCAGGCATGCTCCAGCCCGCCACAACACCTGTACACTCACCTGCTAGCCCTTCTCCGTCATGGCCGGCTCCCGCAGCACGAAGGCCTGCAAAGATAATGACAATAATTAAAGCAAACTGGTTTCTGCAACAACAACATCACTAACCGTCAAATAACACTCTTAATAATAACCACCTACAACACCCTAACGCTCAACACACCAGACACTCGGGTCATGGAACACTGGACCCGTGCAACACCAGGGAACACTGGACCCGTGCAGTGTTTGTGGTGGGCCCGTAGCGTGGTGGGCCACCACGCTACGGGCCTGGTTGATACCTGGTTGATGGGGTTTTGGGAGTTCTTCTACTCCCAAAACCCGGCCCGAGGCCAGGCTTGACTTGTGAGAGTTTGGTCCACTAGGCTGTTGCTTGGAGCGGCCCGCAGGCCCACATACCCACCACAGCCCGGTTGGTCCGGCACTCCTTGGAGGAATAAATCTAGTTTCCTCTTGAAGATATCCACGGTTGTTCCGGCAATATTTCTTATGCTTGCTGGGAGGACGTTGAACAACCGCGGACCTCTGATGTTTATACAGTGTTCTCTGATTGTGCCTATGTCACCTCTGCTCTTCACTTGTTCTATTCTGCATTTTCTTCCATATCGTTCACTCCAATACGTTGTTATTTTACTGTGTAGATTTGGTACTTGGCCCTCCAGTATCTTCCAGGTGTACATTATTTGATATCTCTCTCGTCTTCTTTCTAGTGAGTACATTTGGAGAGCTTTGAGACGATCCCAATAATTTAGGTGCTTTATTGCGTCTATGCATGCCGTATATGTTCTCTGTATTCCCTCTATTTCAGCAATCTCTCCTGCTCTGAAGGGGAAGTGAGTACTGAGCAGTACTCAAGACGGGACAACACAAGTGACTTGAAGAGTACAACCATTGTGATGGGATCCCTGGATTTGAAAGTTCTCGTAATCCATTCTATCATTTTTCTGGCTGTCGCAATATTTGCTTGGTTATGCTCCCTAAACATTAGGTCGTCAGACATTATTATTCCCAAATCCTTTACATGCTGTTTTCCTACTATGGGTACATTGATTGTGTTTTTATACCCTGTATTATGTTTAA
>WNGS01113366.1:55269-67218 GCA_020271785.1 Procambarus virginalis
ATGGTTCAGATGAGGCGGGCAAGTAGTGTAGGTGCACATGGTATAGGGACGGTGTGTGTGTATCACCAGTCTCCGTGGTGCAGTGGTTAAGACACTCGCCTGGCGTTCCGCGAGCGCTTTCTCCTGTCCTGGTTCGTATCCTGGCCGGGGAGGATTTCTGGGCGCAAATCCTTAACTGTAGCCTCTGTTTAACGCAACAGTAAATGTGTACTGGATGTACAAAGATTCTTCGCGGCGGGGATCGTATTCCAGAAACCTGCCCGAAACAACGCGTACTAGTGGTTGTACAAGAATATATCTCAATATGTATACTCAATATATACTCAATATAATATATACACAATATATATCTGTAACCATCTCAAAACAAAATTCCTGAGCACCAGTGAACAGTCAAACGTCACATCAATGTGAAGTCAGCAGGGAAGGCGGTAAAGGGGGGGGGCACACTAGAATAGAGGAGGAGCTATGGAGAGCATGCAAGAAACTAAAGAGCACGGAGTAGTAGCTAGAGGGAGTTGTGGAGGCGATAGAGGGAGTGAGGGAGGAGCTAGTGTGGGGGAGGAGCTAGTGTGGGGGAGGAGCTAGTGTGAGGGAGGAGCTAGTGTGGGGGGAGGAGCTAGTGTGGGGGAGGAGCTAGTGTGAGGGAGGAGCTAGTGTGGGGGAGGAGCTAGTGTGGGGAGGAGCTAGTGTGGGGGAGGAGCTAGTGTGGGGGAGGAGCTAGTGTGAGGGAGGAGCTAGTGTGGGGTAGGAGCTAGTGTGGGGGAGGAGCTAGTGTGAGGGAGGAGCTAGTGTGGGGGAGGAGCTAGTGTGAGGGAGGAGCTAGTGTGGGGGAGGAGCTAGTGTGGGGGAGGAGCTAGTGTGAGGGAGGAGCTAGTGTGAGGGAGGAGCTAGTGTGAGGGAGGAGCTAGTGTGAGGGAGGAGCTAGTGTGAGGGAGGAGCTAGTGTGAGGGAAGAGCTAGTGTGGGGGAGGAGCTAGTGTGGGGGAGGAGCTAGTGTGAGGGAGGAGCTAGTGTGAGGGAGGAGCTAGTGTGGGGGAGGAGCTAGTGTGGGGGAGGAGCTAGTGTGAGGGAGGAGCTAGTGTGGGGGAGGAGCTAGTGTGAGGGAGGAGCTAGTGTGAGGGAGGAGCTAGTGTGAGGGAGGAGCTAGTGTGAGGGAGGAGCTAGTGTGAGGGAGGAGCTAGTGTGAGGGAAGAGCTAGTGTGAGGGAGGAGCTAGTGTGAGGGAGGAGCTAGTGTGAGGGAGGAGCTAGTGTGAGGGAGGAGCTAGTGTGAGGGAGGAGCTAGTGTGGGGGAGGAGCTAGTGTGAGGGAGGAGCTAGTGTGAGGGAGGAGCTAGTGTGAGGGAGGAACTAGTGTGGGGGAGGAGCTAGTGTGGGGGAGGAGCTAGTGTGGGGGAGGAGCTAGTGTGGGGGAGGAGCTAGTGTGAGGGAGGAGCTAGTGTGAGGGAGGAACTAGTGTGGGGGAGGAGCTAGTGTGGGGAGGAGCTAGTGTGGGGGAGGAGCTAGTGTGGGGGAGGAGCAAGTGTGACCACCACGCCTGACACCTAAGAGGGGAAGCTACTCCACCACTGAATGTTTCCCCTTATACATGTAATACAGCAGGAGCAGGAGGGGAGGTTGTGCGCCGCGTGACCGGCACACGTCCCCCAGGCTCCTGGGCTCACGGCCAGACGCCAGCACAGACATGGCACCGACTGGCGGGAGGAAATCCAATCTGTCCTCAGGGAGGAAAACCGCTCACGGGAATGGATGGAGAACAAGTACTCAATTAGTGCTATTATCTACTCTCTACTCACATCATCTCTCCTGACTCATGCTGACATCATACCATCTCTCTTGACCCATGCTGACGTCACATCATCTCTCCTGACGATTGCTGACATCATACCATCTCTCCTGACCCATGCTGACGTCACATCATCTCTCCTGACTCATGCTGACATCATACCATCTCTCCTGACCCATGCTGACGTCACATCATCTCTCCTGACGATTGCTGACATCATACCATCTCTCCTGACTCATGCTGACGTCACATCATCTCTCCTGACTCATGCTGACATCATACCATCTCTCTTGACCCATGCTGACGTCACATCATCTCTCCTGACGATTGCTGACATCATACCATCTCTCCTGACTCATGCTGACGTCACATCATCTCTCCTGACTCAAGCTGACGTCACACCATCTCTCCTGACCCATGCTGACATCACACCATCTCCTGACTCATGCTGACATCACATCATCTCCTGACTCATGCTGACATCACATCATCTCCTGACTCATGCTGACATCACACCATCTCTCCTGACCCAAGATTACTCATTACTCACCGCCTCAAACCGAGGACACAATTTATCTTCAACATTCATCTGCGAGCGACTGGGGCCTGAGCAGCTAATTACCTGGAGGCCAGGACCTGGATTCACGAAGCTCCATGTACTTCTTCGTATGTAGGTTTCCTACGAAGATTCCTAAGTATGCCCTAAGAAGATGCTTAGGTGCAATTCAGGTAGGTCCACTTAGGAAGATATTTGTTGGTTCACCTGCATGCCGATAGAGGTCACTACTGTGTTTCGTTTGGCCAATCAGAGAGCAGCAACATTCTTCATATTGAAGATTTAGCGCTGGCTTATCAGAGCTCTACTGCCTCCTATTTACGTCGAATTTTCTTATAAAATTAGTATATTTCGAAGTAAAACAATGTTTTTTCAACTTCTACAGCCAGCACCGACATTGTAGCAAACAAATGTTACATTTGTTGTTTACCTACGTAATTCTAAGAGATACTGTGTAGCTGTCCTTGTTGCTCGGAAGATGCGCTGACAATTATTGTATATATTTACTGAATTTACCCAAGGGCCACTAACTATCTAGTGGCCTCGACGAGGACAGAAAGCCGGCGGCTTGTTAAAGGGCCCGCCAATTGTCTTAATGATATTTTTTAGCTGGAATTTGGCATTTATGACTTCAGCGGGTAGGCGGTTCCATGGGTTTATAACACTCTTGGTGGATAAAACATCTGTTTTCAGTCCTACTTGATAGAACATACTCTCCAACACTACATCAGTGATTGCCCTGTTATCAGTGACTTCATACCAAATGGTACGAGGCACTTTGAGCTCTGTAATTACTTCGTACACTCAGGAATATTGAAAGATATTCTTGTGCTGCACCCAGATTTTGCCAGTGGAGGCTAATAGATCAGCATTAAGTATTTTGTTCTCTCCTGATTACATGTACGATTGGCCATCCTGTGAGGTGAGGATGTTGGATGAGCTTGTAGCTGGTTTTTATCTAAACTGTGTGGTCCTTCATACAGAATAGGGAAGCAGCACATTGTTGTGTATACCTAAACATGTTAAAAATACATTATTTGAGAGGAGTCTTGTAGAAACTGGTAAGAGTAATTATAATGTAATGTTTCCATGATTCATACCTGGTTGATGGGGTTCTGGGAGTTCTTCTACTCCCCAAATTCAGTGCTTACCTCTTGTGAAAATCGTGAAGAGTTGTTTAGTCAGAATTGATTTGTTTTTTGTATTGAGGCTGGTAGTTTGTACCTTGATTCCATGTATGTCTAACCATACTGTGAGATGGGAGTATTAGATAAACTTATAGCTAGTTTTTTATCTACACTGTGTAATATTCCATATAGAATAGGGTAGCAGCACATTGCTGTGTATACCTAATCTTCTTAATAAAAAAATCAGTAATAAAGATTTTAAATTATAGTTTGTATTATTACAAATACTGTATTATCCTTATTAAATCATGTTGACCATGGATCATTAAGATCTCATGTTGATATGTAATAGTCATATTTCTTTTGAACTGCTAATCCATGCTAATCATTCATTAAATTGTGCATTATGTCTCAATTTTTCACTTCCTTGGATATACTGTACAGTACAAAAAGATAGAATAAAAATAAACCAGTAATATTTCTTTCATTATATTTTTTATTTAAATAACTGCATCAATATTTTTACAGCTGACAAGGTTTGTTTTACCATACAGGTGCATTATTTGTTAAAAAAAAAATTGGTTTATTGTTACACACAATGGTGCTACATAGCCTTCCCAGCTTGGTGCCTTCTTTTAACACTTACTGATTAATAAATAAATAATAATAAATAAATTTTATTCAGGAAAAGTACATACAGTTGATTTACAAACATAATGTTGGATTTATAGACAGAGCTAGTACATACAATACCTAAAGCCACTAATACTCATAGCATTTCGGGCAAGGTGTGGGGGGAAAAACACTTAGACAAAAACCTAATAGTAATCGGGATTAGGTAAAAATTGTGTTGAAAGAAGGAATAAAAAAAGGGGAGGTAACATAGCATAAATCAGCAATTGTGCACTATCATAAAAGACATATTTACTTTAAGTTTCAAGCATATTTAGCATATATAGAGAATGCATATATAACTAACACGAAGGACTCCTCTTCACGAGATTCAATAGCTTTAATATTTTGTTCATGTTGCAAAATCTTAAAATCGATCCCAGTGTTATGTAGTAGAGAAAAATTGAGTTATATCTAGTTTACGTAAAGCTACGAGTGGTCGACACCACACTTAGATCCCGGACCAAACTTACGAAGGTTTTTCGACTTAGTGTAGCTACCTGAATACCGACGTAGCCGCCACGAAGGCGCTAAGAAGGAAAACATTCGTAGCTAAGAAGAAAAACCTTCGTAAGTACCTTCGTGAATCTGGCCCCTGCATCTTACCTGGCGAGGGTTTCGGGAGTTCTTCTACTCCCCGAGACCGGACTGGAGCCAGGCTTGATTTTTGAGAGCTTGGTCCATCAGGCTGTTGCTTAGAACTGCCAGCAGATCCACATATCCACCACAGCCTGGTTGGTCCGGCACTTCTTGCAAGAACTTATCTAAGTACCTCTTGAATACATCCACTTTTGTTCCGGCAATATTTCTAATGCTTGCTGGGAGGGTGTTGAACAGCTGTGGACCTCTGATGCTCAGTGTTCTCTGAGTGTGCCTATGGCATCTCTACTCCTCACTGGTTCTATTCTGCATTTCCTTCCGTACCTTTCGCTCCAGTATGTTTTGTTTTACTGTGCAAATCTGGGACCTGGCCCTCCAGTATCTCCCATGTATACCGGCGCCCAAACATGCGTGTAGTTGTGTCCCAGGTCGACACAACTGTGTGACCCGCTGCTCGCAAGTTATCTTCCCATTTTCCATCAACCATCGGAGTTTGAAAACTAGTGCGAGAGGTTATCTTGAGATGATTTCGGGGCTTAGTGTCCCCGCGGCCCGGTCCTCGACCAGGCCTCCACCCCCAGGAAGCAGCCCGTGACAGCTGACTAACACCCAGGTACCTATTTACTGCTAGGTAACAGGTGCATCAGGGTGAAAGAAACTCTGCCCATTGTTTCTCGCCGGCGCCCGGGATCGAACCCGGGATCACGCGTTCAGTGTTCTGTCCGCTCAGCCGCCGGCTCCTTATAATTACGAGTATCTTAGTGGGTTTCTAACCTCCATGTATTGTTAACTAACCATCGCTCCGCACCTTGAAGACAATCACTTCCTCAACTGTTCCTTCCCTTCGTGTTTATTGAGTTTTTATCCTTAGCCGTTGAACCAGCTCGTCCTCCAAGGTTTCCCAACGTCAAGAAAACTGTCAGTTTAAAGTTTCCTCTCCTAACCTACCAGAGGACCCAAAACAAAAAACGGGACAGTACGTCACTTTCGCCAGCCGCTTCCAGTTTTCAAGTACGACAATTTTTGGCCGTATGTAAGGCATACGGGCGAAAAGCGACGTTCCTTGTAAGACGAGTTGGTTGAACACTCACCTTATCCTTCACTCACCTAGTTGAGTAAAAGATAGTCCAGGACTGAGTAAACGTTGAGTACACCTACCTAGAGGTTGTGTTGAGGTTATCATGAGATGATTTCGGGGCTTAGCGTCCCCGCGGCCCGGTCCTCGACCAGGCCTCCATTTTTGTTAACCCCCACCCCCCACCAGGAAGCAGCCCGTAGCAGCTGTCTAACTCCCAGGTACCTAGCAGGTTCACTGCTAGGTGAACAGAGCATCATGGTGAAGGAAACTCTGCCCATTTGTTACCGCCTCCACGGGGGATGGAAGGCCTGCCTTGTATGCCACGCCTGCCATCGTACATTTCCCGGTGGGTGAAGAAGGGCCTCTTAGAGTTTCCGGCCAAGCACTTGAGGGGAAGTTTCTGGCCCAGCGCGACCGGTTAACGAACTTTAAGGACCATAAAAAGCTCGTAAAGACATCACGCCCTCCCAGACGTCTTGTGGTTAACGACCGTCTCAATTATCCGGCGTCTTGTAGACCGGTAAGGAGGCGGCGCTTATTACCCAACAGCTGACCGGTAGTTTCCTCCCAACCAGCACGCTCCATTACGGGCGAGACGGGTTGGGCGGGGTCTGGTCTATGCCACCCGTGGGCGGCCGTAGACCCCGTACATGTCGTGTGGGCGGGTATAGACCCCATACCCATCGTATGATGGCTACTGACCCCACACCCATTGTGCAGGCGGCACCCAGATTTTACACATTCAGATTAAGAAAGCATCATTGAAACACATTATAGGCCTTTGTAGGTACACTGCACATGCGGGATGTGGGGCACAGGTGTGTGAGAGCCAGCTGTGTGGCCAACTGCTCATGTCTGTATGTGCTTGATGAGTATACACCCTCCAGGTTTAAGGAATATGGGATGATTCCACCTCATTCATTCTAACCACCTGATTCCTGGATCAGATGGTTAGGTTGATCTTGATACCTGGTTGATGGGGTTCTGGGAGTTCTTCTACTCCCCAAGCCCAGCCCGAGGCCAGGCTTGACTTGTGAGAGTTTGGTCCACCAGGCTGTTGCTTGGAGCGGCCCGCAGGCACACAGCCCGGTTGGTCCGGCAGTTCTTAGAGAAAATTATCTAGTTTTCTCTTGAAGATGTCCACGGTTGTTCCGGCAATATTTCTTATAGTCGCTGGGAGGACGTTGAACAACCGCGGACCTCTGATGTTTATACAGTGTTCTCTGATTGTGCCTATGGCACCTCTGCTCTTCACTGGTTCTATTCTGCATTTTCTTCCATATCGTTCACTCCAGTACGTTGTTATTTTACTGTGTAGATTTGGGACCTGGCCCTCCAGTATTTTCCATGTGTATATCATTTGATATCTCTCTCGTCTCTTTCTAGCGAGTACATTTGGAGAGCTTTGAGACGATCCCAATAATTTAGGTGCTTTATCTCGTCTATGCGTGCCGTATATGTTCTCTGTATTCCCTCTATTTCAGCAATCTCTCCTGCTCTGAAGGGGGAAGTGAGTACTCTTCTATCAGATCTATCTTCTGATCTGTCCTGATCCCTTCCCAGCGTTATATATATATATATTTATAAATGTAATGGCTTGGCGCTTTCCCTGATAGTTACCTTCCCTTCCACCAACAACAGATATAAGGCGTGGCTGTAGAGCTGGCGCTCGACCTTGCAAATGAGGACAGTAACGTGAGTGCGCACACACACACACACGCAAGCACGCACGCACACACGCACGCACGCGCACACACACACACACACACACACACACACAACACACACACACACACACACACACACACACACACACACACACACGCACACGCACACGCACACACACACACACGCACGCACACGCGCGCACACACACCACCAGGCTACCAGGAGGCCTGGGGGATAGCGCGCAGGATTCGTAATTCTGTGGCGCGGGTTCGATTCCCGCACCAGGCAGAAACAAATGTGCGAAGTCTCTTTCACCCTGAATGCCCCTGTTACCTAGCAGTAAATAGGTACCTGGGAGTTAGTCAGCTGTCACGGGCTACTTCCTGGTGTGTGTGTGTGTGTGGTGTGGGGGGGGGGGAAATAGTAGTTAGTAAGCAGTTGATTGACAGTTGAGAGGCGGGCCGAAAGAGCAAAGCTCAACCCCTGCAAACACAACTTGGTGAATACATACGCACATCATGGAACAGCTTCCCCCACCAGCAGAACACTCACCAATGAGTCGATATGAGAAGGGACAGAAGAAAGTGAGCCTCAAGGCAATATACACTAACATAGATGGAATTACAAATAAAGCAAATGAACTTGGAGAATATGTACTAGAAGAAAATCCAGACATAATACCATAGCACTCACAGAAACAAAGCTAACGAAACCCATGACAAATGCAGTGTTCCCACAGGGTTATGTTGTGAGGAAAGAGAAGAAAGGAAGAGGTGGTGGTGGTGTAGCTCTGCTGGTAAGAAAAGGCTGGGATTTTGAGGAGATGGTTATTCAGGGCTGTGAAGGTTTCAATGACTACATAACAGGCACCATAACAACTGGAGGGCACAAAAATTATAGTTGTAGTCATATATAATCCACCACCAAATGTCAGAAGACCCAGACAGGAATATGATAGAAACAACATGGCCACCATTAACATAATAGAGAGAGCAGCTTCTGTTGCTAGCAGGAATGGATCTGGACTACTAATGATTGGAGACGTCAACCATGCGAAGATAGATTGGGAGAACAGAGACCCACATGGAGGACCAGATACATGGAGAGCTAAGCTGCTGGACGTGGCAATAAGAATCTTTCTAAGCCAGTACATCAAGGGACCAACAAGAATGAGAGGGGAAGATGAACCAGCAATGCTTGATCTATTTACCCTAAATGAGTGGGATATAAGGGAAGTTAAGATGGAAGCACCCTAGGGAATGAGTGATCACAGTGTATTGATCTTTGAGTACCTGGTAGAGCTATGATTTATCTCCCCCAAAAAAGAACTTAGAAACAAAAGGCTGGCATACCGAAAGGGGAATTATGACGAGATGAGAAGTTTCCTAAGGGACACAGACCTCAGAGCTAAGTCTGTACAAGATATGATGGACTATGTCACCCAAAAGTGTAAGGAGGCAGTAAACAGGTTTATCCTGGCCCAAAAGGAAAAATCCGAGAAGCAAAAGAAGAATCCATGGTATAATAGGGCATGTATGGAAGCAAAGAAACTGAACAAAAGGGCGTGGAGGAACGTCCGGAATAACAGAACACCAGAAAGCAGAGAGAGACACCAGAGAACCAGGAATGAGTATGCTAGTGTGAGAAGTGAAGCAGAGAAAAATTATGAAAATGATATAGCAAACAAAGCCAAGACCGAACCAAAGCTACTCCAGTCACAACAGGAGGAAAACAACAGTGAAAGAACAGGTAATGAAACTTAGAGCAGGCGAGGCAGATATACAGAGAATGACAAAGAGGTGTGTGAAGAACTCAACAAGAGGTTCCAGGAGGTCTTCACAATAGAACAAGGTGAAGTCAAGAGACACCTGCTGGATCTGGATGTGAGAAAGCCTGTTGGTCCAGTCGAGATCTCGCCATGGGTACTGAAAGAGTGGGCAGAGACACTTTGCTTGCCACTCTCCATAATGTAGAGTAGATCACTGGAGACGGGAGACCTACCAGAAACATGGAAGACGGCTAATGTAGTCCCAATATACAAAAAGGGTGACAGACAAGAGGCACTGAACTACAGGCCAGTGTCCCTAACTTGTATACCATGCAAGGTGATGGAGAAGATCGTGAGAAAAAACCTGGTAACACATCTGGAGAGAAGGAACTTCGTGACAACCCATCAACATGGGTTCAGGGAGGGTAAATCTTTCCTGAGTGGCTTAATAGAATTCTACGACCAGGTGACAAAGATTAAGCAAGAAAGAGAAGGCTGGGCGGACTGCATTTTCCTGGATTGTCGGAAAGCCTTTGACACAGTTCCCCATAAGAGGCTGGTACATAAGCTGGAGAAACAGGCAGGAGTAACTGGTAGGGTGCTCTAGTGGATTAGGGAGTACCTAAGCAATAGGAAGCAGAGAGTTACGGTGAGGGGTGAGACCTCGGATTGGCGTGAAGTTACCAGGAGTCCCACAGGACTCTGTACTCGGTCCTATCTTGTTTCTAATATACGTAAATGATCTCCCGGGGGGTAAAGCCTCATTTCTCTCAATGTTTGCTGATGACGCCAAAATTATGAAAAGAATTAAGACAGAGGAGGACTTCAAGAAGACCTAGAGAAACTGAAAGAATGGTCGAACAACTGGTTGTTAGAATTTAACCCAAGCAAATGTAATATAATGAAGATAGGGGTAGGAAGCAGGAGACCAGATACAAGGTATCATCTGGGAGATGAAATTCTTCAAGAGTCAGAGAGAGAAAAAAGACTTGGGGGTTGATATCACGCCAGACCTGTCCCCTGCAGCCCATATCAAGAGGCTAACATCAGCGGCATATGCCAGGCTGGCCAACATAAGAACGGCATTTAAAAACTTGTGTAAGGAATCATTCAACTTTGTATACCACATATGTCAGGTCAATCCTGGAGTATGCGGCTCCAGCATGGAGTCCATATCTAGCCAAGGATAAGACTAAACTGGAAAAGGTTCAAAGGTTTGCCACCATACTAGTACCCGAGCTGAGAGGTATGAACTACGAGGAGCGACTGCAGGAATTAAACCTCACGTCGCTGGAAGACAGAAGAGTTAGGGGGGACATGATCACCACATTCAAGATTCTCAAAGGAATTGATAGGGTAGATAAAGACAGGCCATTAACACAAGGGGCACACGCACAAGGGGACACAGGTGGAAACTGAGTGCCCAAATGAGCCACAGAGATATTAGAAAGAACTTTTTTAGTGTCAGAGTGGTTGACAAATGGAATGCATTAGGCAGTGATGTGGTGGAGGCTGACTCCATACACAGTTTCAAGTGTAGATATGATAGAGCCCAATAGGCTCAGGAACCTGTACACCTGTTGATTGACGGTTGAGAGGCGGGACCAAAGAGCCAGAGCTCAACCCCCGCAAGCACAATTAGGTGAGTACACACACACACACACACACACACACACACACACACACACACACACACACACACACACACACACACACACAAAACAAGGATGAACTATTCAACACTGGAGGGGCGCGAACAAGGGGACACGGTGGAAGCTGAGTACCCAAATGAGCCACAGAGACATTAGAAAGAACTTTTTCAGTGTCAGAGTAGTTAGTAAATGGAATGCACTAGGCAGTGATGTGGTGGAGGCTGACTCCATACACAGTTTCAAATGTAGATATGATAAGAGCCCAGTAGGCTCAGGAAACTGTACACCAGTTGATTGACAGTTGAGAGGCGGGACCAAAGAGCCAAAGCTCAACCCCCGCAAGCACAATTAGGTGAGTACACACTATGACTATACGAATATGTTCACCAAATGTGCAATATCTACCACATGTGGCGAGCCTGAGCCCTTCACACCACACCACACTGGGATGACGGCTGAGGGGCGGCTGGCCTCTCGTGGGGGGCGGCTGGCCTCTCGTGGGGGGCGGCTGGCCTCTCGTGGGGGGCGGCTGGCCTCTCGGGGGGCGGCTGGCCTCTCGTGTGGGCGGCTGGCCTCTCGTGGGGGGCGGCTGGCCTCTCGTGGGGGGCGGCTGGCCCTCTTCCAGTACCACGCGGTCATATATCACCACAACCCAACAGCCGCAGACAAGCAACCCACGGCTCAGCGCAGAGCTGTTGTCTGCCGCGTCCCCGCCATCACCAGGCGCTGCGTGGCTGGACCCGACCCTCAACACCCTTCCCCCCCCCCCCAAGACCCTATAGGACCGTGGCGCCAGCGGAAAAGGTAATCCCAAGGACGCCATCCGTCACCCGCTGACGGTACCCGAGCGTCCAGGCGACTCCGACCTCCTCCTTCCTTGTACTTGCTGGGTTGAGGCGACGCCTGCTGCCACTCCTGGAGCAGACATGCCCTTGGCAGTCATTGTTAGTGCATTCACCTATAAGAATGTACGTGTCCAAGGAGGAACTTATATAATGTGTCCAAGGAGGATCTTATACAATGTGTCCAAGGAGGAGCTTATA